>CACKRE030001567.1:236-14643 GCA_902602495.3 Ectocarpus sp. CCAP 1310/34 | reverse complement strand
GCGCTTGATGATGTGAGGGCCTATCCGGTTAGAAGCCGGCGTGCTCCGTCCCTGCTTTGTAGGGACGCGAGGTCAATGGTCTAACGACTTCGGCATGCACGACCATGAGTACACCCCCCCCGCGTGCCTCACCCTCCTCAACCAAACACTTCGTACATTCTTTTCCAACCACATGGTTTGGATAGCTCCACTTTGTCTCCAGGATACTCATACCAAACCTGCCCAACACGGCGCTGTGCACCTACATAAAATTGTTCTTCACATTCACATTGTCCAAGGTGTTTTCCTTCCTCTTGCATTGCCCCCCGTGGTGAAGCGCATCCCTTACCCCCTCGGGGGGGGAGTCTTGCATACCTTACGCATATTTCTGCCGAAATTATGGTGTTGAATATCTCGATGTAAATGAAGGGTTGTCAGGGGACGAGATCAACACTTTTCTGTGTGCTATTCCCTCGCATCAGCATGCTTCCGGGTGTAGGCTGCCGCGATTCAACTGCGGCGAGTTCACGACGACCCTGTTCCTGCGTCTCGCCTTCATTCGTGCTGGCTATTTGTTGGAAATTCTTCTCTTATTGTGGTAGCTTGCGCAAAAGCATGAAGGCCAACAAAGCAACCCCCACGGGCGACTGGAAGGAGGAGAGCACGGTGTTTGCCGACGTGGAACCCATGGAGCTACAAGGCTCATCCGTTCGGGTGTACGACTGCGCTGGACAGGTGACAAGTGTTGTTCATGCCGAAGCGTTTTAATGATCGGTGCTTAACGGAGGTGTTGCGTGAGACCGTCGCCCAGGAGCATTCGCTGTCCGCCTTAGATGCGAGTGATACTGTAGCGACTACGTGGAGGAAGTATTGCCAGAACAAGCGAAATCCTGCTCTCAATATCTCCAAATGCCTTTCAGCTTAATCTGCCTATCGAGAGTTGTCTCACGCGACACCGAATAAGTTCAAGTACCTGGTACTTCGTATATCATAGCATACACTACAGGACTCGCTTCACCACAGGCCTCCGACATGCATCACCCGGGTGGCGGACAGCACGGGTGTAGACTGCTTGGGGATCGCGTGGCTGTAATGAATTTTGTGCTCATCTGGGCACGGGCACCGAGTTTTGTCGAGGCGTTTGGCCTCCGTCGGGGGAAAAGGCAGACCGCCGACACCGTTTGGGTGCGTTAGTTTGGCAGGCCCCGAACAAATTGAGCCCTAACTTTTGGCTTTGGGAGCGTATCCTGGCGGGCCCCCTCAAGAGATGGCAGACGAAGAATTTTGATGTTGACTAGTTTTGAAAACAAACGCAAGAGGGCCAGAAAATGCACAACAGACACACACAACCACTCGGAAGGCATCGCGAAAAAAATGCATCGTTGATTCTCGGAAAGGGCGGCAGTAGAGGCTGCTCAAAACAGATATTTCACGCGTCTACCTCCATACGCCTGCCTCCTTTGAACTCAAGCTGAAAATCCACACCTCTAAATGAGTCAAGAGAGCCGAAACGGAAGGCGCTCAAACAGTGTCGATGTTGCCAGGAACTTGGTGCATACTACTAATATCACTAGAGGACACCATGTAAGAGGATACCCTGTAGTAGCGGGCTACAATTACCGCGAATCTCCGTCAAATGACCGACACCCAGGGTCTTGTACGCGTGCGCTCGCCGCCACTGACCCCAATCTCCTGAACTGCGGGTTGACAGCAGTAGGTGATGCCATTAGCTACTGCTGACAACCCTCCGTCCAGGGGTTGAGCGTCCGTGGCGTGAGCACGGTTGTGACAAAATGTTGGGTTTCGCTTGGTTCCGGCGCAGATTCCGGACTGTTTCAGAGGCTGCTGCGACCTTCGATATTTCAGCTCCAGCAGCAGACCTGAACTTGCCAGCATGCACACCCCCTNCAAATGACCGACACCCAGGGTCTTGTACGCGTGCGCTCGCCGCCACTGACCCCAATCTCCTGAACTGCGGGTTGACAGCAGTAGGTGATGCCATTAGCTACTGCTGACAACCCTCCGTCCAGGGGTTGACCGTCCGTGGCGTGAGCACGGTTGTGACAAATGTTGGGTTTCGCTTGGTTCCGGCGCAGATTCCGGACTGTTTCAGAGGCTGCTGCGACCTTCGATATTTCAGCTCCAGCAGCAGACCTGAACTTGCCAGCATGCACACCCCCTCTTGATGGTGTCCCCTAAGGATATTCGATGTTAGTGCCAATTACCAGGTTCATCCGGCGGGAAGGTTGTATTCTTCTTGATTTGAAGTATGAAGAAAGAGCCAGCGTAAAAAATCGTTTGTCTGCAGCCCACACAGCTCATTCGTAAAGGGTGTCCTGGTGGAGAGAACCCACGGCCTTGTTGTTGCATGTCGTCTCGTTGGGGGTTGCGGCCACGAGACAGTTGACCCGAATGTGTTGTTGCGCTCGGGCGGAAAATATCAACGCCTGTGTGGTTTGAACTGCTGTGCGCTGCGTAGTGGGACGTATTTCACGAGGTGTTGATGTCCCANCCCACGGCCTTGTTGTTGCATGTCGTCTCGTTGGGGGTTGCGGCCACGAGACAGTTGACCCGAATGTGTTGTTGCGCTCGGGCGGAAAATATCAACGCCTGTGTGGTTTGAACTGCTGTGCGCTGCGTAGTGGTTCTACGCCCTCTGTGTTTGGGTTCTGCACAGGAGGCTGTAGCAAGCCTAGAGCCTTCGAGGTGTTGCAGCCCGGTAACCTCTCGTTGTCGGTTATTATTGTTGGCGGTNTGTAGGAGATATCGCCGAAGTCCACCTTGGAACACCCACGAAAACGATCAACATGTTGGGGTGCGCGGCGTTCGAAAACACGCTTTACTTTGCTGGCCACCGCGAATCAATCCATTAAGCTCGTGATTGTTGGAAACTTGACGCATCACAGCACCGCAACTGGGAACTCATACAAGCACGACACGAACCAAAATTGTGTACACATATATTGTATGCCGCTATTGATTTCCGGAAGAACCGGAATGCCATCTACGCCCTCTGTGTTTGGGTTCTGCACAGGAGGCTGTAGCAAGCCTAGAGCCTTCGAGGTGTTGCAGCCCGGTAACCTCTCGTTGTCGGTTATTATTGTTGGCGGTAGTGGTGGTGGTTGTTCTTCGCGTTAAGTACCCGGTCTTGCCTTTACTCAGTGCATGCTCTTTGGTGCTCGTCATGGTGACGAAACGTAGTCTCATGGCCCCACGCCAATAATAACGGAAGCGACGCAGATATATCCTCGCCACTCGCAGGAATGAATTATTCCGCAGAGTATAGGTTGTTGAGGCTAAGTACAACCGATCGTTTCATCTCGGTTCCGTCTCGAAAGCTAAAGTCAAGTAAGAACATGTATGTGACTACCAGGTGGAGAGCGGTGGGAACACCGACAATCGCTGGCTATTCGCCTCTCCGCCCAAACCCCGTCGGATTCGCTTTTCGGTTGTCCAACATATGATTGTGTTTTTCGCAAGTCGCCGCTCTGGTCACGTTGTTTTTGCTTGGTTGCACCAGTATCCCACATCGTGCAGCTGCTTGGATGGCATCTTCGAACACTAGCACGCATCAAGCACCGGCGACTTGCGCGGTCGGGATATATGAACGCCACCTTGACCCTGGTTTGTTTGGACGTTGCCTGCTCAGAGATCCCGTGGAGGTGGTAGTGCACAAGTCTCCCGACCCCGACGGAGAAGACGCGGCGGAAACGGCAGAGGGCACGACAGACGTGTATCAGGGGATCACGGTCGAGGAGCTTAGCACCAAATGGCAGGAAACAGTGGATGAGCTTGAGCGGAGAGGAATTACCGTTACAAACGCCAAGAATGCTTTGGAGGGATCGCTCTCAGTCAGGTAAAATAAAATATATCCAAATCGGCAGTCCGACACGGAGCCACCGGTTTCGTCACGCGGTGGGGCCTGCTGCCAACAGTAGGTACAATATGGCCGTCCGCTGTGCACCTACTCGATGGCTTAGCGACCAAGATTTGTATTGGTCCCATTGCGGAAAAGAGGTGGCGAAGCCGCTTCCGTAACCGCTCCTCATGGTTTGTGAACTCACCCTGGGCGGATTCCCCAACTCGACCGTTGGCTTGACAATAATGTGCGTGCAGGGAGTTCGACGGATCCCTCGTCCGCCACGAGAAGTTCGTCTTTTTGGACGTCGTTTGGCTGGCGAGAATCCTCAAGCCCTTGCTCAATCACAAGGACCAGGAGACCTTCGACGGCCGTGTGAATCTTGGGGACACGGGCGACACACCTATCACACTCGACGATCCGTCAGACATCAAATCGTGGGACAGGCTCAAGAAGGAAGGCGTTCTTGAACCCAGGTTGGCGTATGCCATGTGGCCGGATGGTCTGTCGGAGTATGTCCTCCCCACTCTTGCATCCTTGGGTTTCACTTTCCCACTCGAAAATGATCCTGATGAAGGCCTGGTGGTTCTGCTGAGGCTAACGCCAAACCGCCCCGAGAGCGTCGGTAAAGTGATCGATACCTTCTGCTCGGGGCTCACCCCGGCATTCAGCGCCAGCTGGAAGATCTTTCTCGGTGTACCGCCTGGAGCGGTGGAAAAGGTGTTGACACGGTGCTGCGGCCTTGGTGTTGTGCGAACATTCTGGCGGTATGGGGTGCTTGTGCATGGCAGCTTCGGCGCCCAAGATGGGCGCAGGACGTTTGCTGTGGTATTGGAATACTCATCCACCGACAATGAGCTTACTGCTAAGATTTTCGGTGATATCAGCACGCCAGCTGCATGGGTGGCCCTGTCGTACGTCATGTCGGCCGTGAAACTGATGCTGATGGATTTTCCCGGACTGCGCTGGAAAGGCTCGCTGAAGTGTCCTGAGCATGGTGACGCGATGCTCTTTGTCGATAAGGTAAGCCCTCAACACGCGTAAGGCCTGCAGACCAATGGCTAGTGTGGGTGCACTTCTGGTCGCTCGACTCGCCAGGTTGTGGGTACAGTCGATCCTGTGTGCTGTTGTCTATTCGTGCATTCGACGTAGGTATGTTGGTGTCCATTTCCCATCATAGTGCTCTTTTCAATGCGGGATTTTGAATGCCGTATCTGGAGCATTATTTCTCTCTGTGGCGCCGTTCACTCTGCGTAGGTTTATCTCTTCGGGAACTGGGAGCACAGGAAACTGCACTATATAGTGGAACACACGTGGAGAGTTGATTAGTGTCATTTCGACAAGGTTATGTATTGTCAAACTATAGTACTTTGCTGGTCGTCTGTGCAGGTGGCACTTTTGCCAATCGAATGTCTTCAGGAACGCGGCGATGCATCAACAGCAGCACGTGGCTGCATGAATTTGACATCGATTTTCACTCTTGCAATTTTATTCGATGGGTGTGCATGAGTGCGTCGCCAAATGCAGATGTGTTTGACATTTGTTAGCCTTGAGTGCTTTTGCTGCTGCTTTGCCTCACGTCCGGCGTTTCTCTCGGCATTCAAAGAGCCTTACGTGCAAAAGACGTGTAGGTGTTTGATGCGATCCTCGGATCAAGATGCGAGATGAATTTAGTGTATTATTCCACCATCACATATACGGGAAACGTGTTGCATCCCACTTGTCGGGCGAGAAGCGGTGGAGACAAACTTCTCGAATCAATTTAAGTCATTATTCCACCACATATATGGGAAACGTGTTGCATCCCACTTGTCAGGCGAGAAGGGGTGGAGACAAACTTCTGGAAGGCAGTAGATGCCCACAATGCAGTGTAGACACCGGCGGGCTCGGGGCAGCGGCCATCGATCTCGTGCGCTTTGTCGACATCCGACTGGACCGAGGTATGCACGACCAGTAGGGAGTACGTACAAGTGCGAGTGAGCGCGGATGTGTCCGATTTGCTTTTGATCCCCCGTGCGATGGGTGCCACCTGTGCGATCGCCGCCACCCCAATGGCAATTGGATTCATGCCTTCGATTCTGCTAGTCTCACGGACGCACCTATGCAGTATTGTAGCTCCGATTGGTGCCAAACTGAGCGAGAACGCATCGGCTCCAGTTCTCATGGGTGTTCTTTCTACTGCGATATGATCGCCCTCTGCGATAAGTCACACCGAGCGAACCGTTACTATTTGAACAATACCTGTGAGCTGCTGCAACAGACGTGCGAGCGTTCCCATATCGCAGTCGAGCACGTGCAATACACTGAACATTCTCACGTAGAACCCGTAAGACTCGGTAGAGTTGTTCTAAGTGGCGACTAGCAGAGTGGATTGAGATTTTGCTTGTGACGGTGTACGAAGAACGCAGAACGAAGAACGACCGGCTCTCGGCTGAGGTTTATCCATTTCCCTTTCAGCTTTATCTTCGCTGTTGGAAGGATTTAGATCGCGGTATATTTACTGGATCACGGAATATTTCATTTTCAGTTTCTTTCGTGTTCGTTTGTGAGTTCTTGGCATACTTTCGTTTAGGGTTGAGGTTAGGTAAAAGAAGTTGTTGTCGTTCTGCGCGTGGGCTACCACGCTGTAACCCTTGCAGCAGTGGAGTCCAACAGCAAACTGTAAGAGCAATACATGAGGCAACTGATTGCAGGCCACGGAACCTACTCGCGATGTCTCGAACCTCACGGTCGATAGGCTTATAGTGGTGTTATGTTGAAGTCTTCGTAATCCTGTGCATCAACTTCGACCCCTGGTGAAACCGTTATATGTACATTTCGTACCCTCGTTTTTCCTAATCCTGGTCGATCGCTTCAACCTGTGCGTTGATTCCTACGTTTTCGGCAACGGTTGGGTATATGTAGGCTTTTGTCGAATTCAGCGTCAGTTGATTGTCATCGTTGATCCGTGAGTCCAGCCGTAGGTGCACTGATACATTGTACAGAGTGTTGGGGGCACGAGCTTGCAGTTCTGTTGCATTGTCTGCGCCCTGCCGGGGTCTTCATCGAGACTGACGTTCGTGCTCAAGACATTGTTGCACGTTACGCAATATAGGCAACACGGAGGAGTGATTCGATGGCTCCGGCCCGGTCAAGCTTCGACCGTTGCTGCCACCCCTCCCGGGCTACCCATGGACCCCTCCCGGGCTACCCATGGGGGTATCTGCTATGGGAGTATCTCGTCGTGAGCAAGAGAATAACTGTTCGTGGTGCTGGCCTTCTTGTTCCGCTCATTTTCGCATGGTAGACGTGATTTTCAAGGAGGTGAAGGCGAGGTTCGACGACCTGGACAGCCAGTACTCCTTATCTTGCCCGACGGTGAGAACGGATTGCACGCCTTCGGTTGTAAAGAAGTGCACAATCGATTAGTCGGAGCGATTTTGCCGCATCATCGTGTGTTCCGGTATGATCCGATGGAGGAAAGAAGGCATTAGTTTTTGAGTTAGTCCTTGGACAAACTGTGCCCATGGTGGATCAAACGGGACGAAACCGCTTGCATCGAGCTCTGGCATGTTTCGGTGGTCGTTCGGCGATTCGGGTTGTCGTCAGGTATGGACGTGATTTTTACGCCGCTGCTCGTAACGTGCGGCGATTCATTTCCTAGATCTCGGAGTATCGAGCGACAAAATCACGTTCAGATATAGATTTCATCCTTTGAATGTTCTACAATGTTGATTCCCCTCGAATACCAACCACCTGTGACCCTCCTCGGGCATGGTCGGCCGATGACAGGTGCCGCAATTCGGCTTGTTCTGCGGCTTGTATCTTCATTTGTTTGGTCTTATATGCATTAGACGGAAGATCGGAGGCACAATCTTGATGTTGCCGTGTTCCTTGTTCCTCGCTTACAGCCTTGTCTGCGCAAGTGCACGACACCATCACATTCGAACGGGGATGGCCAATAACGGGAGGAAAAATTCACCTCTATGGCGTCTATCAATATGTCCTTGTTCGGAAAGGGTGCGCTGGAGGTATATGCTGACATCGCCTATTCCACATTGCATCGGCCTGGCCGTCCTGCCTGGCTCAAGGTGTCTCCCCAACGTTCCGAACCAGGGTTGCGGTCCTTCTTCGTCGGGGCACACATTTGTTTTTGCTCTATGGCTTGCAGCTGAGTGTGGCCGTCCTGTGCCTGTCGGCGCGTCATGTTTGTACAAAGCAGGATCCTTCCCAGGAGGAGGGCGAGTTGATTCGAAAGATCGACGACGTGGCCAGGGCTGTGCGTAGCGTGAAGAAGGAAATGAAGGACGGGTTCATCATGATATCGGAAAGGTTGGACAAGGTGCTGGAGAGCACCCAGGAAAGTCTCATGCGCATCAGGAACCTGCAGGCCCCGAACTACCGTTACCCTCGCCTTGTGGTCGTCAAGGAAGTTGGATCTGATGGCACTGCATCGAAGGCTCATGGGAAGAAGAGCGTGCTGAGCAAGCTGCGTCGTTTAGGGAAGAAAGATATGACACTTCACTTCTTGTGCCCGGTCGACATGACAAAGGTACCGTGCGGCTATGGTGGTGAAGGCTATCGATTTCAGGAGACGCGTGGCTGGGTGAAGAAAATATCGCCTGTCCTTCAGGTAGAACAAGGGTTTTGGAAGTAGCCGGTCGGAGTAGGTGACACCGTTGTTTCTGATGGGATTCTACGGTGAGGTTCAACGCGCTATGGCACCCTCTTCTATTGGGGGAGGGTCGTCGCACTCCGAAGGAGCACCTCTCTCCTTGCAACACGGGTTTACATTTCCAAGGCGTGGTATATTGGGACTAGGTTGCTTGGGTCATGCCTTGACATGCGAGTGATATGAGCTATTTGGTGGATTCTTTGTTGTTTTGTTTGTGCGCCCTCTTCCTTTAGGTGGCCGTGGTGACCGCGAGGGTGGCGCTCAACGCAACGACAGGGCTGGACGTGAACATCTCGAATTTCCTGCAGGACGTGAAAGATGGGTTGGTCAATGAGCTAGTCGACCGGACTCTCGACGAGGAGGCGCTGCTCCGTGCTGTTTCGGGTGACGACGACATCGGCGCAGAGTTGCAAAGGGATACGAGGGCCTCGTATGAAGCGCTGAAGAAGTTCATGGACAAGGAACAAGTTGACAGGGTTAAGAACGCCCGGGATGGTGATGGCTACATCGACTTCAGGGACGAGATGAAGCGTGTCACCGACGGGAGGGGCGGGATGGTGTGGGTTCGGAACGACAATGTTCAAAAGTGGTTGGACTCGCATTCGATTGCTGCTCCAACTCGCTAGCCGTCGGTCTTGTTTGGTGCAGCGTATGCACCTGAAACCACCCTCACCGCATTCTATCCCTTTGGCGGACGTTGTTGTACCCAAAGGGTCCAGACTACCGTTGGGTATTACCTTGAGGGGATATTTCGACTTGGGAGAAAGAGCGCATCTCGTTCTGTGGTTTGTCGTTTGTCGGTGCTTGTCCGTCAAGTTCACTCGAAACACCAGGGCTTGGTAGAAGGGGTGGTTGTCCAGTATTTTGAGAATCCACGCATTCCGGTAGCTTATGTACTAGGGCGGGAGCTTTTCGCACAAACGGGAGAGTTCTTGCAGGCTATGGTGGGCACCACACGATGGATTACGAGAACGTTTTTATTCCACAAGTGGTGGTGGTGCAAGCAGGAACGCTACTTGAAGGGTTTCACTGTAAGTA
This sequence comes from Ectocarpus sp. CCAP 1310/34, assembly GCA_902602495.3. Classification (NCBI taxonomy): domain Eukaryota; class Phaeophyceae; order Ectocarpales; family Ectocarpaceae; genus Ectocarpus; species Ectocarpus sp. CCAP 1310/34. The sequence continues at coordinate 5,113 of CACKRE030001567.1, read as the reverse complement.
ACAATCGGTAGAGCCAAGGGGGGGCACCTGCCTGCTACACCGCGTGTCTGTCCATAGAGAGGGACAGTCGAGCTCAATGGTTGGAGGCCTTGAACGCGTCATTTTCGACATGCTAACCGGACGCCGCTACCTACAACCAATCACTGTGCAAATCACGAAATTTCCTACCCTACACCATGGTCACAGAGACTTACTGACTGTAGGTGCTAGAATACGAAGTGTAAGGGGTGACCTCCTGTCGCAATGGAGCGGCGGTGGTTGATGCCGGGAAGTCGTTTTGTTGCCCTTGTGTGGAATGTTGTTTCCGTCTGTTGTTTTGTCCGCTTTCGTGTGTCTCACACAGAACATGGTGTTCGTTTGGTTTGATTTGTTGTGCCCCCTTGCCAGAACAGGAAACAGGGAAGTCAGCATTATTTCCTGACTGTCCAACCACAATATCGTTCCTGGAAACAATTTCGGCCTCCCAGGTTCCTTCTTATTGGCGATTACGCCGCACCATGTCTTTGATGAACAGCAAGGGTGGACGGAATAGGTTATCCCGCACACTTACCTGAATGAAGTAGAGCGCAGGGCCCATTTTGGGAATATTTGATGTGTTCCCTCTGTTTTTTTGTCAATTTTTATGATCGTACAGCTAGAGTACGGGCCGGAGAAACAAATCGGTCCGAGGGTCAGTTTCCTCTTTCATCGCCACTGGCGAGCACATGTTATCTACATGCGGTAGAGTTTGGTACAGAACCAACACTATCGACGTTTTCTTCCCTATTTTCTTGTTTTTCCAAATGTATTGAGCCTCTGGACGATAACTTACAAAATATTTCGATGTCGACTAACTCTGAGAGTGGTAGACACACAAGATCACTCGGAACGCTTTGGAAAAACAAGGAACGTTAGGTTCTCGCACAGGGTGGCAGTAGGGGCCGCTCTAACCGTACACATCATGCGGCCACACGCCCCTAATGAAATATCAAGAACAAAATTATACCACACCAAATTGAAGTCAAGAGATCTAGAACAATAGGTACGGTCATTCCTATATTACGCATGCTACTGATATCTGATACTACGGAAGGGCACTTTGTGGAGGCCCCCACCGTGGGCGTGGCGGGGCCCGAACAAAACTTGATAAAAGCACGCAAGCTGAGAAGCGCGCCCCGGCAAGGAGTTGAGAGATCTGAGAAGAAGGGCGAGAAGAGATCTGGGTATGTGTATGAACAGTTCGAGAAGAAAAATCCGTCCAAAACAATAAAACTAGCAATAGGGTAGAAGTGAAAGTGGAGATGAAAATGACAAGCACGAGAGAGGGAGGCATAGCCTTGATTGAATTGTGGAACAAAATTCACAAGAATAGAAGGAAATTTTGGACGAGTACAGGGAATCACAAAATGAAGCGGAAATCACATACCCAACAAACGTGAAGAACGAAAATTAAATTGGAAACCAGTTTAGCGAAGGCACGTGGAAAAGATAAGAACATTCCCAGCGAACACGATGATGTGGAGCAACAATGCTCAATCAGATTCATCGACAAAGATAGTCGACGATAGCGTGGATCGACAACTCAAAATGGGGGCAGAAAAATTCAATGGTCCGTGCAGAAAACGATGCAAAACTACAATCAATCGATCGTTTGGGCCAACGGTTGTTAAGCTACAACGGTACGTGGTACCAAAGTACGCTCAACGATCGTTTGGCATGAAGATTCGTAGAACAGCACTCAAGATGGACACAATCAAAAGTACTCAAGAAAAGACAGCCGAAGACACGCGAAAGCAACAGCGATCAAACACCCAAAACATACGCGGGAAAACACCGAAGCGGACACTATGATGCAGAGAGGTGGCCGACTTCAGGGCAAACAAACGAACAAAGGAAGGCAGATAAACGGAAACACCATTCGGTGTCATAGCCGTCGTCGGAGGCGGCGTTATCGGAGTCGGCATAGTCGGAGCCGGCATCGTCGTTGTCGCCGTTGCCGCGGTTGTCGGCATCGTCGTTGTCGGCATCGTCAGTGTCGTCGTCGTCTTCGTCGTTGTCTTCGTTGTCGTCCCCTTCGTCGCCGGGGGCAAAGTCGGGGTCCGGTTTGTCGTCGGGGTAGTCGTCGTTGGTTTCTTCTTCGGGTTCTTCTCCAGAAGAGTCGGCGCGGGAACGGGATGGGGATCGGACCTTGCGGTTTTATGCTTTCGTCGCGCGCCTGAGGGAACCTTTCGTTTTTCGTTGGTGCCAGGGCAGTTGGAAGAAGCGCCGACCCCGGCAGTAGGGCGAGAGGCGAGATCAATCGCTTCTAGGGTGGGCGTCTTGGATAGGCGTTCGATGATGGTGACGTCGTTGGAGAGGGCGACGATGTGGTAGCCCCAACAGTTCTGGTGCCCCCATTTCTTCTTCTCGACAGCGGCGATGAAGGTGGTGCCGAGGATGTAGCTGGCGCGGACGTTCTTGGTCATGGTCGTCGAGATCGATGAGTTCCTCACCGTCACAAAAAAAGCTCCTCTTGAACAGCCTGAGGAAAGGGCAAAGAAGAGAGGTATGAATGATTGGAAAGTTGCAGAGGGTCGAAAATGACCAACAGGTCGTGTCAAGCAAATCGTACTGGTGTGTATGAGTCAGAATGATCGCACAGGCGGCACAAAGTACGGTTAAAAGTACACGGCACCATGAATGCCAAAGTATGTGATGCAAGTACCCGTTCGGTACACCTCGCGTCGCGTTGTGCAAGAACAGGGCGGCGAAGTATATGGAAGGAGTGGAAGAGCAGACGCGATGGAGGGAGTAGAAGTACATGGCGATGTTTAGCTGTTACCTAGTGTGGAACAGGGAGCAAGTTCAATGTTAATGGAAACGAACTTATTTTGGCGTCGAAAATATGGGCCCAAAAAGAAAACATACCTCCGTTCCGATGGAAATAGCGGATGGCAATTGTATCCTGTCCTTCGTGTGCGGTCCGCAATCGACGGTCATGTGCGGTTGGATGGCGGTGAATGGTTTCGGGATCATGTCGTAATCGCGATGGAGACGAGGTGTGATCTTGTTGGTGCAAGCTATGGGAAGCTCGGCACAAGGATTGCGGGTGGAATTGCACTCCGGCGTGCCCAAGCCGCACCTCATGCGAACGACCGGACCGGAAGCCGAGAAATGCACCATGAGCGGGTATACGTTCGCCGGCGCTTGTTGTGCCGAAATGACGTCGAAGGACAAAACCTTGCAAGGGGTCAACATATTCTGGTAGATCGTGGGCGAGAGAAAGATAGAGGTGGCAGGCGGTGGAGGTCGGGAGAAGGAAAAGGTCGAGGTTGCAGCGGGTGGGTGAAAAACACTCGTTCTGCAACACTGCTGTCACGACAACGCTGCACCCTACGGGGGGCAAGACCCTTCCATCAGCGGTAGATGGGAATGTTCCGGCAGACACTCCCATGACTCTCAGGGCCTACGGCAAGACGCACGGGCACACCGACGATCCGTTTTCAACTCGTTCTGCTTTTCCTGTCCTGAGTGTCAGCAATGCTGTGTTCTGCGACGGCATCCGGTGTTCCTGTAGCCGAGAACGAGCCATCGCCTGGCAACGCACCCCTCACGTCGACAGCATAAGCACGAGGGTTGGGTTCCGCTCCAACAAAACCGCCGATAAGAAAAAAACAGTCATTTACCAGGTGTGGAATCAAACCGCCCGAACACGGACGGTGTTGTTCCCAGATCCAGCCGTGCTCCTGTCACCTCATGACGCCGCGACAGTAGTGTACACAGACCCATGATTCTCAACATTGTCAACGAGAGCCAAGGCCACGTTATCAAGGACCACCGGGAGCAACCGCCAGATCTTGTGCCCGGAATTTCGTACCTCCCCCCCCCACGTTGTAAAACAAGCCAATTCACTTCGTGAACTCGGCAACCAGGTTACCGTGGGGTAGTCGTCGTTGGTTTCTTCTTCGGGTTCTTCTCCAGAAGAGTCGGCGCGGGAACGGGATGGGGATCGGACCTTGCGGTTTTATGCTTTCGTCGCGCGCCTGAGGGAACCTTTCGTTTTTCGTTGGTGCCAGGGCAGTTGGAAGAAGCGCCGACCCCGGCAGTAGGGCGAAAGGCGAGATCAATCGCTTCTAGGGTGGGCGTCTTGGATAGGCGTTCGATGATGGTGACGTCGTTGGAGAGGGCGACGATGTGGTAGCCCCAACAGTTCTGGTGCCCCCATTTCTTCTTCTCGACAGCGGCGATGAAGGTGGTGCCGAGGATGTAGCTGGCGCGGACGTTCTTGGTCATGGTCGTCGAGATCGATGAGTTCCTCACCGTCACAAAAAAAGCTCCTCTTGAACAGCCTGAGGAAAGGGCAAAGGAGAAGAGAGATATGAATGATTGGAAAGTTGCAGAGGGTCGAAAATGACCAGCAGGTCGTGTCAAGCAAANTGTCAAGCAAATCGTACTGGTGTGTATGAGTCAGAATGATCGCACAGGCGGCAGAACGTACGGTTAAAAGTACACGGCACCATGAATGCCAAAGTATGTGATGCAAGTACCCGTTCGGTACACCTCGCGTCGCGTTGTGCAAGAACAGGGCGGCGAAGTATATGGAAGGAGTGGAAGAGCAGACGCGATGGAGGGAGTAGAAGTGCATGGCATGTTTAGCTGTTACCTAGTGTGGAACAGGGAGCAAGTTAAATGTTAATGGAAACGAGCTTATGGCGTCGAAAATACGGGCCCAAGCTGAGGTACAAGCTCGCATTGCGCGGGCGTCAAGACGCCGAAAACAGGCGAACAAGATCGACCTCGTACCAGTCAACGCCAATGATATGGGGATGGAGTGTAGACGCATCGTAGAACGCGTTTTCGTTTGAAGTTGACGTCTTGTTTGAGAGTAGATGTGACAGATTTGCGTAGAATAGGGTAAG
>CACKRE030001566.1:135591-166980 GCA_902602495.3 Ectocarpus sp. CCAP 1310/34 | reverse complement strand
TTGGGTTTTCGTCGCTTGGCAACGACGTTGTAACACCCCCCCATCGGTGTTTGCCATCGGGATTGGGTTTTCGTCGCTCGGCAACGACGTTGTAAAACAAGCCAATGCACTTCGTGAGCTCGGCAACCAGGTTACCTTTTGTTTTTTTACCTCTGTTTTTTTTTGGCGGTAACCATAATGGTGGCCGAGTAGATCATGTTGTGCGGGGTGGAGAACCCTCGCTCCGCGCAAGGGGGATGATCGCACCACGTTGTGTTAAAATGGTCAGGCACCCTCGAGGCCGCTACACAGTTCTTATAACTGTCTCTGGAGGTGAAAACACCAGAAAATATACGTAGGCATACGCAGCTGTCATCCGTACGCAAGGTAGTGAGCACAAGATGCCGAACACCCTTAGCAGGATGCAGCGCACCCTTAATGCACTCGCCGAATATCTCACGGCGCTTCGCGCTTGGTGATGTGAGAGCCTGGTCCGGTGAGAACCTGGCGTGCTCCGTCCCGGCTTTGTAGGGATGCGAGGTCAATCGTCTAACGACTACGGCATGCACGACTATGCGTACCCCCCCCCCCTCTCAAAAGGACGTAGTGACAATTATTGGGGGAATACGTTCAAAAAGGTTATTTACATTGCTGCCGTTTCTGAAGCTTACTGTGCATTCGGCGTCGTTTCCGGCTACTACTGCTGCTGCATTGTTTTGTTCCATATACACGATGTCAGGCAGGCCCTGCTTTTGTCTTTCTCTGACCCCTGGCCCATGAAAGCAGCAAGCACAACAACAGCAGTCAACACAACATCAGTATTGCCAGAATCAGCTTGTATTATCGTGTGCAGAAAGCCATTGCAAGGCACTACCGTGGCGTTGGTGCTTTTGCGTGATATATGCTTGGTTATAGTGTGAGATCTCTCTCCACTCATCAAGCGTGACGGCTACAAGAGCTCGAAAATGTATCGCGTTGCTTTCACCACCAAAAACAACAGCAGCACAATCGTTCTATGTGGCCACAGACAGCCTACGTACATAGGTGCTGGTGTATACGAAGACTCCTCTGTCCGTTCAGATGGCCGACCGCTTGGGTGGCTGCTACGCAATTGACGAGTCCCTATGACAGTTCCACCATCGCCACAGAGTAGATCGAGAAGAACATCAAGGCACCGCGAGTTCGTACTTCAAAGCTCTGGAGTAATAGAAAGAACAGTTACAGCGCTAAGTTTGTGTGTACCAGTTTGTGCTCAATAAACACCTATATACCAGGTGAAGGTGTCGTGTACAGGTATGCAAGTCGGAGCGTAGGCCGAGTTGTTTGCACGCTACAGCAGTTTTGCGAAAAGTTTTGAGTCTTTGTTCTCTATCTCGGTTTTGCTCGTAAGTTGGTGCTTTCAATACATATTTGCCTTGCAACACGCGCAACAGATGTTCCCCTGTGTGCGTTGCGAACTCATCCTACCTTCCGTGTGTTCAACACTTGGCGCACGGCCTCCTCCTGCCGACTTTCCTTTGCTTCGAGTTTCTTCTAGGAACGCTGCGAACGGTTGCAAAGACAGGCCAAGTTCATCTGCTGCAGCATTCCTTCCTCATCCCTCCTTCTGACCCTCTCCGTTCGGTGCAATCACACGCTCGTACTATCCCGTCACCAGGTCAGAGAAGCTCCCATGGCGAGATAAGCAGTTGGAGCTGGAGCGGTGGCGATGGGGTTGACGCGGGCCAACGTTCAGACTCGGTCGAGACAAAGCCGCGGCCGTCACGGGGGCCCCCGGCATCAGAAAGAAACAGCCATTCGCAGGAGGGAGAAATGGCGAGGATCGCTTCAGGAACACCACCGGAACCGGCAGTGTTCGGACCGCCCCAAAACCCAAACCTTGCCGGTCAAGACGACGGCGCTGGGGGCGCGGAGAAGGGATTTTTCTGTCGGGTGTGCGGGGAGCGCGTGACGTCGCTCTCCGAGGAGAAGCACAACACCTCGACGCTGCACATTTTCAACCAGCAACACAGGCCACAGGGGAGGAAGGTGAGCTAGCTGGAACACATAAAAGCTTTGCTTGGAGGTAGTTCGCAGTGGTCGTCGGTGCTGCGAATGGTGAGGCATCGCATGGATCCTGGCATCGAAAACGTCGCGAGGCAGGCCAATCATTGTTCGCGCTGATCTCCGTTATCGTGATGGGGGGTCTCCGTTCTACCCCGCCTATGTTATTTTTATTGAAATACAAGGACGTCCACTGACGTGCGCGTAGACGGCAACACATGGTCCGCCCCCTTATGTTCTTATATTGAAGTACAAGGACGTCCACAGGCGTGCGCGTAGACGGCAACGCATAGACGACAACGCATGGTGATCATCATCACCCTACCGAGAAGCTGGCTTTGTAGGTACACATATCACGGACCTAAGCAGCGATGGCGGCTATAGTGTGGTTCCCACGGAAGTCGAAAGTGGGCTCTACCTCTTCCCAGAGACTTCACCGCGCTGATGCGAAAAGAACCAAATCGACACGGGCGTGGTGCATTCAGATATCCGAGTATTTGTTTTGCGTCCGCTCGGAGCAGGACTGCATACCTTGGGTTGCTAAGACACCATATCCCCCGGACCAAAATATCAGAGCTCGAAAACTCTATATTAATAGTCAAAACAGTTACGGCTTGTAAAACGGTGGGCGTTGGAAGGGCCTCGTCGAGAGCTTGCCTTTGACGTATCCTGTGAGTTGGCATCCTCTTTGTCGAAGAGTAGGCGAGCTTTAAAGATTGGTCCAGGCGGTGTGATATCTCATGCGTTCTATAAGTTAGTCCCGTTTTACGAACACCTGGAAGACTCTCGGCTTGTCGCTTGTGTGTGGTGTCGGCCTCCAGAACACATCACCCGGCTTGTGCATAGGCGTAAAGTTGGCGTAGGAACCCCTGCTAACCTGACCGCCCCTTCTTCCTGGCAACGTCTGTTCGGCGGTGGTTGCTGTTCGGACAGGAGCAACGGTCGGCTCGTTCGCGGTTCTGCTTCCTTCGCACAGCGATTGATTGCCGTTCACGACTCAACAAACTTTCATTTTTCTTCGTCGGCTTGCTGTCACTCAGCTTGCATTGATTGGTCTCCAGCCTTTTCCCGTCACGTTTTTGACCCTTCCAGCTTGCCGTTCAATCATCGTCGTCGACTCCCTACATACCGCAGGTGCAAATCCACGAAAGCAACAAGGGTTTCCAGCTGCTCGCGGGCATGGGCTGGAAGCTTGACGAGGGCCTCGGTTCCCGGAAGCAGGGCCGCGTGAACCCCCTACAGACCACGTTCAAGCGGGACACGACCGGCCTGGGGGCCGGCGGAAAGCTTCGCCCCCGCGTCACCCACTTCCCTTCGCACTTCCCGTCCCAGGCGCTCAACGCTCCGGACGGGAAGAGCGACGCGGTAAGGGCGCACGAGAGGCTCGACCGGGGACGGCTCGGCGGCTGCGGAGGCAGACGGCGGCGCGCCCGGGATGGTGGTGGGTGTAGTGGCAACCGGTTTGACGCTTCAGGCGAATCGAGCGGCGTTAACGCCGAACCCTCTGCGAGGGGAGGAGGGGGAGGACCTGCGGGCGACTCATGGGGCGGGTTTTGGGGGCAGGGAACACATTCAGGCAGTGGCAGCGGTGACAGCGGCGGCGGCGGCGGCGGCGGATGCCGTTCTACGGGTGAAGGCATTGCTAGCTCGGGGGGGGCAGGGCGAAGAGAAGGGAGAGGCAAGAGTGGACACGAGACGGGCTCTTTCCTGACTAGGAGGGAACGCGAGGCGGAGTCGGAGCGGGAGAGACAGAAAGAGCGCAGGACGAGGTTCGAACTCCTTTCTGACGTGCCGGAAGAATACGCCGCCCTTTTCACGGGCTGAGGATCGAAGTACTTCCAACTGGTCTACAACTCGCTGCAGCTGCTGCAGCTGGTTACTGCTGGTCTTGTATGGATACGCACTAAACGGCCGAGATTTGGCCGTCTAGGTTGGGCTTGGTGGTGTATGCTGAGAAGTTCGAGGTGCTGCGGTTGCTGCTACCTTAACTAGACTGCATCAAGTCGACCATTCTGGCCATCTTGGCTACTACTGTGAAAGGGCGATGGACCAGAGAGCCTGACTTATCACGGATATGCCTGTTGATGCGTTGGTGCTGTGATTGTTTGGGAGCAAAATGTTCATCAGGTCGTTGAAGTTCGTACTCGCATTTGCGTCCCTTTGCCCGCGGATAGGGATACGTCCTGGACCCCCGCTTCTTCTCTTACTGTGTCGATAGCATGCGTTTCTAAACACCTAAGACTATGCTGATAAGCCTTCAGCCCATCAGGCTCTATGCTGCTTGAACGTCCAGGAAAAGCGGTCTCCTTTGAGACGATTCATGGGATAGATGTTGGTGTGCGTGAGTTGTGAGACTGTCGGCACTGCGAGTGCTGGAAGTCCTTCCACCAAGAAGGGCGTGTGCAGTGCGTGCCTCGCTCCCAGTGGTCCAGCCACCTAGACTACTAGACTACTGTCTGTTTAGTGCAGCAACGAAGAGTAGTTGCTTGGGAACATGGAGTTGGAGAAGCGGTGAACGGACCACGTACAGATGATCTGGCGCTCCGATATGGAGCAGGGGTGGTCAGTTCCTCACCGCATCCAGAACCCAGCACGCAACAAGATACATACGCAGTCTTCACATGGTTGTGCCCTACGTCGCTTGGCGAGCTATGGTCTAGACTACTCATCATTCATCGATTCTCCTTGGGTTTTAGCCAGCTCCAGCTTGCAATATATCTAGTCTACGCTCAATCAACAATGCAATCACATAGTACATTTTTGCAAACAGGTTTTGGTTGGTTGTGTGCGAACATCTCGTCGGTGCTCTCTACACTATCTACTGCCTTCAGAACGATACCAAGGGTCTCTCGTGTGATTATTACTAACGTTGAGTAATTTCCGCATTTGAAATACACGGGGTGGAAACCAGAGACCACCGAACCAAACGAATACCTCTTTGAGAACCAGCACGGTTGCCCGAGGCAAGCCGCGATACCAATGCAATCTAAATCCCACGATATCCATATGGAAGAAGTGAAGATCTGGACAGCAGACATGATCGACCTCTCTCTGCTGTGATTTTCGAAAAGGGTACCTGTCATCATTCAAAATACACGGTGCGGCACCCCTGTCGTGAAAGGCTCATGTTTTTTTTTTTTTTTTTNGCGGTTCATGCCTGAGGTATTTTTATCGCGAGAAGGGTACAGCAATCCCTTCCCTCGCGACTTACGAAGTCGATTATGGTTTACTAACAAACGAGCTTTGCAGCGCGTCGCTTTCATCCTAGACCAGGATTTCATTAGCGAGAAAAAAACTCTCTCTGCCGGGACTCAAACCCATGACCTGGCCCTTAGCAGGCTGCGAGGCTACCCACTAGACCACCGGGGCGACCGGTACGCTCATGTGTGGAACCTTGACTCTGTGTGCACATAGCAAGGTACACACGTACTCATTAGTTGATGAAACCGTACATAGGTCTGGAGTAGTGAAGGCTCCCTGTGCGCACACGTGGTCTACAACAATGTCTAGTGGCCTTTAAAGTGAAAACTCCACATGACAATTCTCGACGAGGAAAAAGTGACGGTTACAATATCTTCAGAGCGCACCCTTATCTATTGGAGCACCCATAAACGCCAACAATAGACCGTTACACACGCCTTTTCCATAATCTATTGGAACACCAATCGCCCCGTAGATCCACCACTCCACCACAAGATCCAACTTATTGACCTGTGTTCCCTGCTGTGGCATTCGCTCACAGGTCACAACGTTGAGGTGCATTCCTTCGAGCACCAAGGGACACAAGGTGAGGAGGGAGTCTGTCGCGCTAGCTCATGGCAGTGACGTTACTTTCTGGGCCTTGAAGGCGTGTCTTGCTCTTGCATTGTAGAGAGAGATGGCACACACGACTACGCGGTGCCGCCAGCAGTACATGAAGCAGATAAACACCAGCACTTCGGCAAACCCCAAGCACCATGTATTTTTGGCCGTTGGTGGACATTATCAGTTAGGCTTATTCCCTTTCCCGAACGGTCAGCCGCCATGTAATGGTGTAGAAAGTCTCGTCTGATTGTGCGACATCGAGTCGAAGGGTCTGTGATCAAGGCTATGTGTGGATAATGATCCATGCTAATTCTAGGGCATAGAACTCTTGGTTACAGATTACACGTGTAATGTTGTACGTAGGCGACAAACAGTAACTGCGTGCGTTGAAGTGTTGGCACCTTCTCTTGGTATCCATAAAGAGGTCGAAGCCTGTCCTTTGCGACACATCATTCTGAAGTACAACTGTAGTCTACTGCAGTAGACTACACCTTGCACCATAGACTATAATTCACCATTCCGGTCGTTGTTGAGCCCGTGTCTTGGCCTCTGCTTCGCCTGTACAGTCGAACCTGTCGATAGGACCAGTTTTCATCCCATACACCATACCCTATGGGCTCAGTCTTACTTGGCCTTCTACCTTGTAACAGCACGTTGGGAGCTCGGAAGGCATCGCAGCATCTCTGGTGGATCGGACTGGTTGAGCATGTTAGAACTGGTAGACTAGGGGCGTCAGGACACGCTGCAAACACGCCTGCTACTGAGCGAGACACATACACCTCGCTGCACATGAAAGTTTGGAAAGGGCCCTTGTGCCAACATTAATGGCAGCACAGCCCACCGAGCTATTCTCGGGTCAAAAGTCCTTAGATAGCGGTGGAAAACATCTGCTGCCGTACGAGCGCGGCGGCAATGACAAACGGGAAAAGACAATGTCGGCCAGGCACTTCGGCGATCTCAATCGCCATGGCAGCGCTCGCGGTGGTGCTGTCCTACATGGATGGTGAGGTCCTAGCAGTGTGCCCCAACATGTGCAACGGCCACGGCGAATGCGGACTGGAGAATGTTTGCGAGTGTGAAACTGGCTGGGACCTTGTCGCCGACTGCTCCCTGAAGGAGTGCCCAACAGGCGTTTCTTGGGGAAGCAAGGTGACCCCTAAGTTTTGCCGAGGTCTATCACGAGCTTACTGTAGTTCTATCCAGTTGTAATGTTCCATGTTGCACTGTTGGCAGCAATTCCTCGGCTGGCATCCAGATCCCTCGGTTGTGATGCGCTGTCCTTTGTGGCCGATGGGACCAACAAGGGGGTGGCCCTTGTGGGGGTACAACATGCTTTTCAAGAACAAAGTTCGCCATGCCGGATGGTCGAAAGTTCTTGTCCGCGGGCATGTTTTAGACAACCCTTCAAACTGGTGACTCTATACCTCGACCTCACCCACATGAATGAAATCGCTGGTGGAGATCGACCGTCAAGCGTTTCGACCATTCGCGAGAGTACACATAAGTACCTACCAGCGAGGGACTAAAAAATGTTTTCGGGAGGTAGAAACCATGTATTTGGCTGCCCGGAATCGTAGGCATCCCAAGGGACAACAAACGAAAACGAGTCTGATGTATTGCTAATACTTACGCTCTACATAGGTTGGCTATGCCGGCCGGTGGCATGATTGTCCCTCTAGCGGATGAGACCGTTGTAGGGCAAAAACTGTGTGCCTGCATTGAATGAACCACCACCCCGCCGTCAACCTTACCTGTACTTTGTTGGTGCGCGGTGGGACGTGGCTCCCGTCACAAAGGCATATGACGAGAACACAGCACACGTTGTTATGGAGTGCTCCAACGTCGGGGTTTGCGACCGGGTCACAGGCTCCTGTTCATGCCCCTCGGGCTACACGGGGTCAGCTTGTCAGAGGCTTGCTTGCCCCAACGATTGCTCTGGGCGGGGCACGTGCGCTACCCTTGGTCAGGTACGTAAACCAAAAGGGCGGGTTACATCTACGGAATACAAAAAACATTCACCCAAAAACGGAACGAGTTGTTCTACCTCTCAGGTGTGGGAACAGGCAATTGAAGCCAATAATACAGAGTGTGTAATTCAGCACGCAAAACCAAGCAGGACTGATTTGAAGAAAACAGGCAAAACCACCTTTGATGGTTGCTGTGGACACTCACCCTTGTTCTGTTTTGACGCGAACAATGGGGACACGGGATCTATTTTGGGGTTGCTGGTTTGGTTGATCAGTCGTTCATGTCCACGGAGAAGAGCAACTCGTTGTTGTTGTTGTTGCTGTTGTTGCTATCTTCACCTTGAGCACCGTTCCGGTCTCTGCTCGGTTTCTCCTAACATCCGTACCCAACCGATGCGGAATGATACCGCGCTCAGTCGGCGGGGCATTTGGTTCGCACGAGGATCCGCTATTTTCCCGAGGTACACGTGGCAATTACCTGCGGGCTAAGCCTACGGCGCTTTCGTATTGTGCCGCAGGATGCAAACGAACCTCATACCCAAAGTACTCCTTCTTCCGTGGCCGAACCCTATCTCGACGGCGTGTTTGCTTGTTTTTAGGCAGCTGAGTTTTATGGAGTGACGCGATACGGCGGGGTGGGTTCGGTCGTCTATACGAACTGGGAGGCGGACATGGTAATGACTTGCATCTGCGACTGGGGCTACACCGGGGGGGACTGCTCGCTCAGGATGTGCCCCAAGGGGGACGATCCCGTGACAACTATGCAGGAGAGCCCTCGGGTGGCGATGACGGTGAACGCTACCGATGGAGTCATGGAGGGGAACTTCGTTCTCACGTTCCAGGTAATAAATCCAATAGAGGTTCTTCAAACAAATAATGACCTAGTCTGGCTTCCATTGACGCAGCCACGTCTAGCTACCGGCCGGGCTCGTTGTCGGGGTTGTGGATTTTCATGCTCCACGATGATGCCTTCGCTACCATGCTGCTTGGACAAGGTAGACTATCCCGTTGGGAACACGCCGCTTGGAAAGGTAGCCAGACATTTTTTAACACGCGTAGTACGTAGAGGGCACTATTTATGAGTAACAACGGTGGGATGTTCTACAAGAGGGATCATGCTGACACCAAGCACACGTGAAACCTTGGCATCGATGATGCAAACGTGCACTTCTCGTCCTACAGCAGTTGCGCATTGTCCATCCCTGTGAGCTTTCCACTCCATCATCGACACTGAAACTTGCGCAACGCGACATGCAGGGGGAAAGCTTCGCGTTCCCCGCGAACGCGACGCAATTCGATTCCACAGATTGTGAGGCCGCCTTCGAAGGGCTGGGCAACCTCGAAGACGTCACGTGCTCTCGAGGAGACGTGGATGCAGAGGGGGGGGCGACCTTTGACATTGGTGAGCGCGGGGAGTGCAGATGAACTCGTTGGAGCCAGTTTTCAATTGGCGCCCACGAATTGGTTTGCCCTGTGCAGCAAGGTGATCGACCAATTGTGGACCAAAATGTTAGAGAACGGCAAGTACAGGCGCTGTGCACTATCGTCAGTCTTGTTTCCAGGAATAAAAGGCGTTTCTGGTTGCTTAGGTTCTGCGCGAGTATCTCTGCCCCATCTCGTGTTTTTCGCTTTCGACGTTGCTGCGTTTAATATCCTGCTGGCCACCACAACTAGCCTGGGCTCATTGTCTCTCAGCCATCACCTTCATCGTCTGACATTGCCAACGCCAAAACAAACCCCACTTCGACCACCACCACAACACCACCACCAACGCTCGGCGCGGCTTCAACGAGAGCAGAACTGGTGGCCTTTCCCACCTTCCCGCACCAGAACAACGTCTTCTCGCACGATGGATGGCCGGGACTCGACGCCTTCTCCTGCGATGCCGCTAACGTCACCGGGGCAACGGACCCCGTCTGCAAGTTCACCGTGCTGCAGGATGACAATTTGAAAGGTGGACCGAACGCTCCGTGTTGCATGCTACATGGGTCATGCCGGGGAAAGAGGGGGGAGCGGGACTCAGCGGAATGTCAACCTTGACTTGCACCAAGTTCAGCTGCCCGAATTCTTCATCCTTGAGAAATCCATGCTCAATATTTCCTCTATTCACGGCGGTGCCCAGGGTTCTGAAGGAGTCAAGAATCGAAAGTCACGGCTGTCTACTTGCATGTGATGCTGCCCTATGCGCCTGTAGTAATATCACGTGCATCGTACAGGAGGCAATTCGGCTTCAACTAGCTCACTTTTGGTTTGTGCAACGCTTCTTGGTTGTCGCGGGTTGCTGATACCGGTGGTTGTCGTTCGTTGGTGGTCTTTTGGCAACAGGGTAGGAAAACACGTGGTTCAAGGACTTCAAGGCAAAGTTGAGACGATTGGGGACAGTCTAGTAACTGTGTGGACGAGACACCGAACAAGGCCGTATGGTCTGCAAGCAAACGATGGACATTCACGAATTACCCAGGTTGACCTCCAACCGAGGGAAGCGGGCTAACAATCTCGCGATTAGAACGTGTGTAAATAGATAGAGCTAGCCGTGGTTAAGGCGTTGCTTTGAAAGTTCAACAGTAACTCATGCATTTTGATTTATGCTACCCGCGACCGTCGAAGGACCCGAACTATGCCGGTGTCCAGCGCGAATCTTGCGTGGAATAGTTCTGTTTTGGTGCGTGGAGGATATATTTGTCTTTAAGGACACATCGAACTCCTCCTCTTCACGCGCCGTCATTTGTGAGGGAGGAGAGGACAAGTTCAAATTACGTGATCCGCTTGCGACCCCATCCCCATCGGGACGCGTGACGACATGGATGTGAATGAGTTGCTGAGTTTCGTCTTAAATCGTGTCGACTGGCAGGACCACGGCACATTGAATAAGTATTCCTGTTCCCGCAACTTGAACCCCTCCTTGTACCGTACAGAGTATGAGTTTTGCAGCAGAAGAGGCATATGCGACTTTGAAACCGGGAGGTGCGATTGTGTAGACGGGTTTTCGAGAGCCAATTGCGACGTGAGTGAGAGCCAAATCACCGAGGATCTCGATGCGGACGTCTTGGAGCTGTACACTACGCTGGCAAACTTCACCGGTAAGGTTCTTCGATGAACAGTGCTCTGGTAAATAATTGTTTTTCCCTTGAGGGAGCGCGCGGATAAATACAGTGCGGTTTTTCGTGTTGTATTTAGGGAGAGCACGTCTAGTCTGAGCCAGAATCTGCTGGCGGCACCGAGGAGAACAACAAATGGAATTTTTCGTGCACGTAACGATCTGTGGTACATTAGTCTACCTCCCGCCGAAGTGGAAAACTAGTCGAGGGGTACCGTGATCGGCCTCCGGTGAATGAAAGACATAGCCGTCGTATGTACACCTATCAACACAACAACGTGGAAACCAGGCTTAGGTACCTTGCTAGGGGTAGTACTGCACGTGCCACCAATAGAGATCGGGAGACTAACGAACAATTTTCTACCGGTCCGAGGATGTTTGCCAAGAAAGATTCACCGAATATTGACCATTCAGTGAGGTGAGTTTCGGAGATGGGGAAACGTTCACGAAACCACACTCTCGCTTCCACCCTTTCTTGAAAGCGCGTTTTGCATGGTTGTCCTACCGCATAGGGAACGTCTTGTACCTCAAGACGGAGAGGGAATCGAGCTCGTATTTCAACCTCATCAAGGCGGCTTCTGAAGGCGAAAACACGTTTGTTCTAGCCGGCGATGGTACCCTCCGTATGTACAAGGTACGCGAACTCTTTTAAGCACCCCTGGCCGTTTCGTATTGTGTTTGCGTTGGTGCCCTGCAGATGTAGTTGTGACGTTGTCGTCGCCGCTGCTCACATGTGTGTGAATTTTCGGTGGAGAACATCCAACGCCTACCCAGACCCTTACAACTAGCATGTTCGTATTCACACGCCTTGGAGGCCTCACACGATAAAATCCCGTAGGGTCTGGACATTCTTGTGCTTTGAACCGCGTTGTTCCTCGGGGTTGTAGTATCAAAAGAAGGCGACTGCCACGAATGCGTCCCAAAAGGTGATGATTGTCGAACCTCTCCTCAACGCCCGCTCACGCAGATGGCAGCGTAGGAATGAGGTCCGATAATATCAAGTTGGGTCAAAGCACCAAACTGCTACCTACGCTACCTGTGGTAGGTCGCTTGAACCGCACGCGCACGTTCGGGATACAAGGAGAACGAAGGATAAATAAATGGCTCTTACGCCCCGCCCGACCAGCGACGCTCAAATCGTTCACAAGCTTTCCTCACACCTACTCCACCAGATAGCTAGGGTAGACTATCGCATCGTTGACGCTCACGTACAACGCAGAATAGAACGTTCAAGCCGCCACTCTCTGAAGAGCCACAAAGGATTCGTGATGCCGAGAAACAGTAACTGCAGGGACAATTATCGCTCAAGCCCATCAAGGTGACATCTACAGTTTATGTATCGTTCTTCGTGACGTATTGTGGCCACCTTCTATATGATTCAGTTGGCGTTTCCGTCAGACTATAAAAAAAGTAGGAGTTGGTGCCATGTGAGCTCGTTGAGCACCATTTTTAGACGGTATTTTGGTGTCTTTCGCCTCTCTCTTCCCCTATCTTGCGTGTGATGGCGAGGAAAACGGGAACGACAGCGCTTGGGAGAAAAATCTAAGACCTGCGATCTTATGGGGTTTAGCCCGGCACGGTTTCATGCGGTCATCTCACTACATCGAGGCGTTTTCAAATATATTTCTTGATCTATCGGTACTGCCAAACGGCGATTTGACTTTGTCATGTAAGATTCTGCTCGCCTGTGCAGTGAACCACAATTGGTGATTCATGCCGTCGAAGTAGGAAATTCTAGGCAGGATGGCCGCCTTGGCAGATCTATGGTATGGCGGCGAGAATACATCTTACGATTGCGCGTCCGCAATGAATGTCGTTCTACATGCCGGCTAGTGGTATAAATTGTTTCCCCGTTCTTATCCCCATGCCCGTGTTTGTGCTTGCTGTCGTAAGGGAGACTTGATCGTAAGTGCGGGGACATCCTACTTCGCAGATCTGGTGACTGCCGACAATGGCATGACCATTTCCGGTAACAGCCTCCTAGTCGAAGACGCTGACGAGCTAATTTCCGGCGGTGACCTTACTCTTTCCACCGGGTAAGAAAATTTGACGTAGGGTTGAGATACTGCTGATGATCCTACGCAGGATGGTCTTCTACGCGAGTGTTACGCAGGCCGAAGAATGAAAAGCATTCCGAGGTCGGTCGTCTTCCAAGAGAGAAAAATAAACTTTGAGTGGTGCCAGGAAGAGAGATATCGTTTGAGCATATCACCGAATCAAGGGGGTTTCATCTGAAAACGCACTCTTCTACGAACTGAAGAACCATGGCCTGGTTTCTTGCCGTCACGTTTTTCACATCAAGCTTGGTTGAGCAATATCTCCGAGAGCGTTCCT
The DNA here is from genome assembly GCA_902602495.3 of Ectocarpus sp. CCAP 1310/34. NCBI lineage: Eukaryota > Phaeophyceae > Ectocarpales > Ectocarpaceae > Ectocarpus > Ectocarpus sp. CCAP 1310/34. The sequence continues at coordinate 153,756 of CACKRE030001566.1, read as the reverse complement.
CCGACAATAGTTAGGGCTTGAGATTGGCCATTTAGAGGTCTTCAACACACGGTGGAGGGGGATATCGAGCGGTCCACAACCGGCAAACGGTAACCTCCCAGGTACAATGGTTCCGACAAAGAACCACGGAAAGAAGCGAAAGCTCGTGTCATGAATGTGGTTCACCGTAACCTTGCACCTGATTTCGAGGGATAACGGTCGCGTGCATCGGAAACCCATTACCGGGGTGTAACTTGCCGTATGTGGACATGTTCCTGCTCTCTCCAAAAAATCTGTTTTGGCGTTGGGTATCCATAGGACAAAAAGTTATTTATGGTACACCCCAAGACACGTAGTTGCTACAGACCAGAGGGAGTCGTTTGTGTGTCACTCTTTCATACATGTTGATCTCGTTTATCTGACGATATGAGCGCCTCTGAAACAAGCTCCATGAGAAAAGAAGAATCAGCAAATCATCGACAATGCGTACCATCTATAAACGACTGAGGTGCTCACGAGCTGACCAAAGATAATGGATTAGAACAAGAACATGTCGACCCTCTCGTACGTATGTCTTCTTATTGCAGATCTCGCAAGCGCAAACCTGATGACCAAATGCCTTGGGTGTGTGATCTCGTCATCAGGTCTATCATCGCCGACAATGGCACATTATCGGTGGCCGGTGTCACGAGTTCAGCTGTTGTGACGGTCGACGACGACATCATTTGTACGGGGGATGTCACCGCCACGGCTGGCTTGCTCAAGATCCGCAGCATCACCAGCTCGGAATCGGTCACGGTGACAAGTGGGGGAGCTAGTATTACGGGTCCGACGGAAGTTGTTTCCGGAGGAGTAACCATAACAGCAGGCGGCCTCCGCGTCGTAGCCGGAGGGGTCGTCATCGAAACGGTGGGAGCTACTATCGATGAAGGAGACATGACGATCACCGACGGCGACATGGCAATCACTTTAGGTGACTTGACCTTGACAGATGGAGACATTCTCGTACAATCGGGGACGCTCAGCGTTTCAGGAGTAAGTACTTTCGGAGACCTTGCAACTGCGTCGAACGGTCTCACGGTCAACACGGCCTTGCTCACGGCTGCTGCTGGCGTCAGCGTGACTGGCGGAGATGTCACCTTGGCAAGCGGCGGTGTGATCTTGACGACCGGCGATCTCTCCGTTGGGGGCGTCAGCACGATGACGGGGCTCGTCACAGCGTCGAACGGTCTCACGGTCAACGGCGATCTCTCCGTTGGAGGCGTCAGCACGATGGCGGACCTCGTCACAGCGTCGAACGGTTTCACTGTCAACACGGCCTTGCTCACGGCTGCTGCTGGCGTCAGCGTGACTGGCGGAGATGTCACCTTGGCAAGCGGCGGTGTGATCTTGACGACCGGCGATCTCTCCGTTGGGGGCGTCAGCACGATGACGGGGCTCGTCACAGCGTCGAACGGTCTCACGGTCAGTCGCGATCTCTCCGTCGGGGGCGTCAGCACGATGACGGACCTCGTCACAGCGTCGAACGGTCTCACGGTCAATAGGGCCTTGCTCACGGCTGCTGCTGGCGTCAGCGTGACTGGCGGAGATGTCACCTTGACAAGCGGGGGTGTGATCTTGACGACCGGCGATCTCTCCGTCGGGGGCGTCAGCACGATGACGGACCTCGTCACAGCGTCGAACGGTCTCACGGTCAGTCGCGATCTCTCCGTCGGGGGCGTCAGCACGATGACGGACCTCGTCACAGCGTCGAACGGTCTCACGGTCAATAGGGCCTTGCTCACGGCTGCTGCTGGCGTCAGCGTGACTGGCGGAGATGTCACCTTGACAAGTGGCGATGTCCTCTTGACGACCGGTGATCTCTCCGTCGGGGGCGTCAGCACGATGACGGGCCTTGTCACGGCGTCGAACGGTCTCACGGTCAACACGGCCTTGCTCACGGCTGCTGCTGGCGTCAGCGTGACTGGCGGAGATGTCACCTTGGCAAGCGGCGGTGTCGTCTTGACGACCGGCGATCTGTCCGTTGGGGGCGTCAGCACGATGGCGGACCTCGTCACAGCGTCGAACGGTCTCACGGTCAACACGGCCTTGCTCACGGCTGCTGCTGGCGTCAGCGTGACTGGCGGAGATGTCACATTGACAAGCGGGAGTGTCGTCTTGACGACCGGCGATCTCTCCGTTGGGGGCGTCAGCACGATGACGGACCTCGTCACAGCGTCGAACGGTCTCACGGTCAACACGGCCTTGCTCACGGCTGCTGCTGGCGTCAGCGTGACTGGCGGAGATGTCACCTTGGCAAGCGGGAGTGTCGTCTTGACGACCGGCGATCTCTCCGTCGGGGGCGTCAGCACGATGACGGACCTCGTCACAGCGTCGAACGGTCTCACGGTCAACACGGCCTTGCTCACGGCTGCTGCTGGCGTCAGCGTGACTGGCGGAGATGTCAACGTGCAGAATGACCTTTATGTCGTCGGCAACTCGTACTCCAATTTACACACGGACACGTCGGACGAGAGGCTAAAGGAGAACGTTGTGCAGCTGTCAAGTTCGATGGAACTGCTTGAGCGATTGCGTGGGGTTAGTAGTATTGCTCCATCCCATTCGTTGGCACCTGCAGCCAGGTTGAATTCTCAAACGTACCGTGTCACAGTTGTTGTGTGGTGGGCGCTTGGCTCTTTGTAGACCTGGAGTGTCGCATGGTACTCTGTAGCCTGGCTGGTTGGGATGGGATGCATTGGGTATTTTGTAGGTGGGCGGAACACAAACCGCATCGACGGCAGCAAACACGTTTCCTAACGAGCAGGATTTTACAACACCAGTATTGAACACGTGAAATTGACATCAACATCAACCACCGCAGCATCTTACAGGAACACGAATTAGTATCAACGACAGTCGCTTACGTTCGGGGTTAGATCGGTGTGGCTTGGTCCATGGTGATGACAACTCAACATCGCGCTTTCACAGGTTACCTTTGACTGGAAAGACGAGGCAAGGAGAACGGGTCTTCATCCAAACAAGCAAGCTATCGGTTTCGTGGCGCAAGAGGTTCAAGCGGTTTTCCCCCAACTTGTGCACAGGTACGACCGGTGGCTAGTAGGGCACGCGCGAAGTCGTAATTTGTAGCCGTCCTGACACGTTTCCTTCGGGGCCATAGGGCAAAGAGAGAGGGGGGGGAGAGTGTCACGTACAGACGGAGACAGATCGATCCGATAGACACAAATAGACTCACAGACGTACGAATATTGAAGGAGACGTTTCGAGACCGACTTGAGACAGAACGAACACGAACGAAAGGAGCGTTGACGGGGATTCGAATAGAGGTCTTGGAACAGAACGCAGAAGGACGTCACTTCTCACGCATGAGACGAACAATCATTGAGATTGACTCGACCATCCGTATCGGGTGGGTACACCTGGAGTGAGCAGGAAGCAGTCTAGGAACTACTCCGGATAGAATCGGACGCTGCACTTTTGGAACGCACGATGGGAGACATTGGTTTCGCTAGACAGCTTCAGGTGTCTACTTGACATCCCAGACCATGTCGCAGGCTCTCGTCAAATTTGTACCAGTTCTCTGCTCCGTGCTTCGCCACCACGTGGGGTGGTAAGCTATACTTTCCGGCTGTATCAAACCTAGGCAATGGGGTGTTTTCAACTAGAGTTCGGCATCGTGTTGGAATTTTGAGGTTGGTCGGACCGATTCACCGAGTATTCACACCAAGTCGCCCCCGTGGTCTAGTGGGTAGCCTCGCAGCCTGCTAAGGGCCAGGTCATGGGTTCGAGTCCCGACAGAGAGAGTTTTTTCTCACTAAAATAAATCCTGGTCTAGGATGAAAGCGACGCGCTGCAAAGCTCGTTTGTTAGTAAACCATAATCGACTTTGTAAATCGCGAGGGAAGGGATTGCGGTACCCTTCTCGCGATAAAAATACCTCAGGCATGAACCGCAGGAGGGGGTCCAACCCCCCCCTCCTTTGTGACCCCGGTTGGGTCGTCTAGCTAGTAGAAGTGGAAGATAGGGGCCAGAGGGGCAGACGACAGAGTCCAATGATGGGAGAAAAACAAACAAAACAAACAAAAACCAAGTGCTAAAGCGGGTGAAACGTAAAATTTCTGAATGCCCCCGCATGCGATCACCATCTCATATCCCCCCCTCTCGGAGTGGCTAGAGAGAGAAGGAAGGATACGTTGGTGAAGCAGGAAGGGGTATGTGGTCGAGCGTTTCAGGAATGCCCCGAGACATTGATGCAGACCTGGGTGGGATGAGACCAATTCCAGGCCCAAACAAACCCTGGGCGAGCACGAGAGAAGCCACCCATCCATGCACGTAAATGTTGTTCTCGCCCCGGGGCATTCTTCTACAACTTCAACACTCAGTCTACGTGCGACTTGCTATCATCCCACCCCGTTCCCTTTCCTGGGTGAGCCCAGAAGAATCCATGGTGTGGATTGTATTCTGATGGTGTTACCAGTTGGCACGCCAAGGTGTCTCTTGTCTACAGCTGGCCGCTCTGTCGTTTGGGCCACGAATATTGGTATACATTCGCCGAGACTACCTTCAAAACGATTCGAACGACAACTCTTCGGAAGGCAGCCCAATTCCTGTGATGTCGTAACAGCAAGGGCAAGAATACAGACTATGAAAAGTGTGAATTTAGGCTACCTGGGCTAGGAAGCTGCATTGCGACAAGTGTAGGGCGAATGACGAGAATTAGGCCGTGCCGACGACCGGAAAACATTTCGGTAGCGCCCATGCCTGCACAACACTCTCTTGTTTTCCTTGAGCGTGGTGATACGCTTGAGCTTCCACGTGCGAACAGCACAGATTGAAGGCATGAACCACAGCGACACGGCAAAAAGACACCAGCGCCTTCAAACGTCGGGGTTATTCCAGAGACGACACGTATTGGCCACAACATCCTAAGCATTGCCGCCCTATTCACCCTTCCGTTCCGAGTTTGTGGAGGGGCTTTCGATCTCTGGTAGGCTTATCTCTGCACGTTTCACCCTCCAGGTACGACGAATCCGACGAGGATAGCTTATTGTCTGTGAATTACGGCGGGTTTGCACCGCTTCTTGTGGAGGGGCTTAAGGAGCTTAAGCTGGAGTTGGAAAGGCTCAATGACTTGGCGTTGCAGCTCGCGATGCAACTGCGGGAAGCCCATGCCGAGATAAAAAGCTTTCAGGACCAGGCACAGCAACAGCAACAGCGACAACGACAGGTCGACGAAACAACGACACATATGGACTCAAGGTTGCTAGACTTGGAGCGCCAGCAGCAGCGGTGGCGGCGACCGCGGCAAGCGCGATAAGTTCAAGGAAACCATGAAGCGCATGAGCTCAGCCGATAGATTTAGAAAAGGAGGCGGCGGCAGCAGTGGATGCCGCAGTAGGTATAGATCTATGTTGGACTGAAAAGAAACAACGTGACGATAAGGGTGGCGGACGGTCGAACACTCGTCATGACATCGTGCAGCCCCGAAAACAACGCGTTGATTTTAGTGAAGTCGATCGTGACGAGTGTTCAGGTGCGTGGATAAGCTACATGTAGCCCGAAGAAACGGGATATTTGACCTCGCCCAAAGATTGATGGGATGTCTGTGGTGCTGAAGAGTAAGTACTTATCGTCCCTAACAGGACGAAGTCAGGTTCTTTGTTCGTATCATATTCGAACCTTTGGTGTGAACCGATTCATTTTGTCTGTGTCTGTTTTGGTGATTGGGGGGGGACAAAGTTCGACTCTATTTACTGTAATAAACTATGAAGAGAGAACGGAGGGAAGAGGAAATACATGAACATGTTGCTTTAACAAGGCCACATCCATGGTATTGCGCTTTATGTTCGTAGCGATATAGTTAAACATCAATATTTTGTGGCGATTTTTTACACGAGATACCAACCTGTCACTCCAACAGCCAACTGCGATTCCTTCGGATACCGACACTCGCACACACTTCGTAGGAGTAGGAGGTGGTAAGGATTTCCGGCCAGGAGCCCGCCTGCAACACCTCCTCACCTCCTCGGTGGAAGTGGAAGCATGGGCGGGCGTGCTTCATGCTTAGGATAAACTCAATCCGATATTATCTGCGTCCCAAACGAAGAGGTTTCTTCGCAAACTGAGCAAGACACCAGTACCCCATTCCGCTGTGCCGCGTATGTTTGTGGAGACGGCTTCCTCCGCCTCTATGGTCTCTAGACTATGTACATCGACGGATAGCTCACTTTCACATGACGGAAACGACACTTGCCACCCAGGACCAAAACTGGGGGAGATACAAAAAAAAGACACGTAGAAAGAGAACATACTTAACATGTTTCCAATCTGAGCAACCCTATACAAAACTAGAAAGAAAGCTAGGTTTACCTCCGCCATTGTTGCTGCTGCCGCTATGCTGCCGCTGTTGTTGTAGCTGCTTCGCTCTACATCCGATTATCTTTTGATATTCAAAACATCCACATGCTGCTGTTCGCTCTGTGACTCTATCAACTGATGTGCCGGCTTCTTCAGACTTTCTATCCCCATTTTTTGTTGCAATGCCAGCTCCTTGAGGCCCTCTATTTGCTTCTGCTGTTCTAGTGCCAATTCCTTGAGTCCGTCCGTCTCCATCTGCTGCTGTTGGACCAAAGCGCGAACTTCTTCCATATCCAGCTGCTGTTGTTGCTTGAGCTCCTTGAGCCCCTCCACGAGAAGCGGTGCAAACCCGCCGTAGTTCACAGACAACAAACCATTCTCGTCGGATTCGTCGTACCTGATATGTGAAACATAGGGTAACAAACATGTCAGAGATGGAAATCCCCTTGCAAAACTCGGACAGGTTGCGGTAAAATATAGGCGTGCTGAAGGAGCAGTTGGGATCCACTGGCTGTGTGCCTACCTGAGATTGTTGACACATCGGCGAAACAACCACCCCAAGCGAATTCAAGGGTGTGTAGGGGGGAGCCTATCAACCGTCACTAATTCCTCATGGGCAAAGGTCCCACGGGTTTCCATGACATTATCGGTGGTTGTGATGAATTACGCGTGATTCGGAACGCCAAGATATAGAAGTCACTCGAGCCTGGCGCAGATACCGGTAGCTCGTGACCATAGCCGAGTTTGCGCCTCTTTGGTGTTTTATGTTATGAATGCTTCGGTAGCTCGTGACCACACAATTAGCCGAGTTTGCGCCTCTTTGGTGTTTTACGTTACGAACGCTCTGTGCTTAACGATGACGACGACGGCGGCGGCGAAAGCAACACCAGCAACGACGACAGCAACGACGATTATCAACAACAACAACAACAACAACAACAACAACAACAACAACAACAACAACAACAACAACAACAACAACAACAACAACAACAACAACAACAACAACGTGTCTCGCAACTAGTTGGTTCCCCAGTCGATTGCAGGTAGCAATGGTTCTCAGCGCGTTCCACCTCGAACAAGGAGTAATTCTGAGATCATCCGTCTACACCAACAGGAGTTGAAAAGATCGGGAATTGGCGTCATTTTGCCCTGGTCCTGTGCGGTGCGCACGTGGAAGCTCATGAACATCACGAACAAGTTTAAAGAAACGACGAGATTGCGTAGTAGGCTGGGGACCAATTTTTCCGGTCGTGGGGAAGACCTGATTCTCGCCATTCGCCCTGCACTTCTCGGATGTTCTACCGTTACAGGAGGTGGTCTCCCTTCCGAGTAGTTGTCATTAGAATCGGTTTCAAGGTTGCCTCGGCGCATGTGTACATTCCTGGCCCAAACGACAGAGCGGCCAGTTGTAGACTAGTCAATATACACCTTGGCACGCAAAACCCGTTAGATGGACCCCATCAGAATAAATCTACACCACGCATTCTTCTGCGCTCACCCAGGAAGGGGAATTGGCTGATGGCAAGCTGCACTTACAAAGGGACAACACATACAGGAGGATCAGTGTTGAAGTTGTAGAAGAATGCCCCGGGACGAGAACAACATTCACGTGCATAGGGGGCTTCGCTCGTGCCTACCCGCGCTACGTTTGGGCCTGGAATCGGTCTCATCCCATCCACGTCTGCATCAAAATGAATGTTGGTGTCAATTCTGAAACAATGGACCACATACCCCATCCTGCTTCACCAACATATCCTCCCCTCTCTCTCTAGCGACGAGAGGGGGGATATGAAATGGCGATTACATGCGAGGGCATTCAGAAACCTAACATTACACCGGCTTTAGCACTTGGTAAGAATGCTCGGGGGTTGGTTCCGACCATCCTCAACGTTCCAACATGACGCCGAACCCGAGTTGAAAACATCCCATGGCCTAGGTTTTATACAGCCGGAGAGTATAGCTTACCACCCCACTTGGTGCCGAACAACGGATCAGCAAGGTGGGACAGAGTGGACGAGCCAACAACATCGTCCGGGATGTCGATAAGACACTTCAGGCTGTCTAGCAAAACTTATGTCTCCGGTCGTGCGTTGCAAAAGTGCAGCGTTCGATTCTACCCGGAGTGAGTGGTTCCTAGACTGCTTCCTGCTCACTCCAGGTGTACCCACCCGATACGGATGGTAGAGTAAATAATTGTTCGTCTCGTGCGTGCTATCTGAACTTCTTTGGCGTTCTGTTCCAAGCCGCCCATTCGACTCGCCGCCAATTCTCCCTTCGTTTGTGTTCGTTCTGTCTCAAGTCGGTCTCGAAAATGTCTCCTTCAATATTCGTATGTCTGTGAGTCTATTTGTTTGTGTCTTTCGGATCGATCTGTCTCCGTCTGTACGTTACGCACTCCCGCCCCTCTTCTTCGCTCTATGGCCCCGAAGGAAACGTGTCAGGACGGCGTGTCAGGACGGCTACAAATTACGACTTCGCGAGTGCCTTACTAGCCAACCGGTCGTACCTGTGCACAAGCTGGGGGAAAACCGCGTGGACCTCTTGCGCCACGAAACCGATAGCTTGCTTGTTTGGATGAAGGCCCGTTCTCCTTGCCTCGTCTTTCCAGTCAAAGGTAACCTGTGAAAGCGCGATGTTGAGTTGTCATCACCATGGACCAAGCCACACCGATCTAACCCCGAACATAAGCGACTGTCGTTGAAACTAATTCGTGTTCCTGTAAGATGCTGCGGTGGTTGATGTTGATGTCAATTTCACGTGTTCGATACTGGTGTTGTTGATTCCTGCTCGTTAGGAAACGTGTTTGCTGCCGTCGATGCGGTATGTGTTCCGCCCACCTACAAAATACCCAATGCATCCCATCCCAACCAGCCAGGCTACAGAGTACCATGCGACACTCCAGGTCTACAAAGAGCCAAGCGCCCACCACACACCAGCTGTGACACGGTACGTTTGAGAATTCAACCTGGCTGCAGGTGCCAACGAATGGGATGGAGCAATACTACTTACCCCACGCAATCGCTCGAGCAGTTCCATCGAACTTGACAGCTGCACAACGTTCTCCTTCAGCCTCTCGTCCGACGTGTCCGTGTGTAAATTGGAGTACGAGTTGCCGACGACATAAAGGTCATTCTGCACGTTGACATCTCCGCCAGTCACGCTGACGCCAGCAGCAGCCGTGAGCAAGGCCGTGTTGACCGTGAGACCGTTCGACGCTGTGACGAGGTCCGTCATCGTGCTGACGCCCCCGACGGAGAGATCGCCGGTCGTCAAGACGACACTCCCGCTTGCCACGGTGACATCTCCGCCAGTCACGCTGACGCCAGCAGCAGCCGTGAGCAAGGCCGTGTTGACCGTGAGACCGTTCGACGCTGTGACGAGGTCCGTCATCGTGCTGACGCCCCCGACGGAGAGATCGCCGGTCGTCAAGACGACACTCCCGCTTGCCAAGGTGACATCTCCGCCAGTCACGCTGACGCCAGCAGCAGCCGTGAGCAAGGCCGTGTTGACCGTGAGACCGTTCGACGCTGTGACGAGGTCCGTCATCGTGCTGACGCCCCCGACGGAGAGATCGCCGGTCGTCAAGACGACGCTCCCGCTTGCCACGGTGACATCTCCGCCAGTCACGCTGACGCCAGCAGCAGCCGTGAGCAAGGCCGTGTTGACCGTGAGACCGTTCGACGCTGTGACGAGGTCCGTCATCGTGCTGACGCCCCCGACGGAGAGATCGCCGGTCGTCAAGACGACGCTCCCGCTTGCCACGGTGACATCTCCGCCAGTCACGCTGACGCCAGCAGCAGCCGTGAGCAAGGCCGTGTTGACCGTGAGACCGTTCGACGCTGTGACGAGGTCCGTCATCGTGCTGACGCCCCCGACGGAGAGATCGCCGGTCGTCAAGACGACGCTCCCGCTTGCCACGGTGACATCTCCGCCAGTCACGCTGACGCCAGCAGCAGCCGTGAGCAAGGCCGTGTTGACCGTGAGACCGTTCGACGCTGTGACGAGGTCCGTCATCGTGCTGACGCCCCCGACGGAGAGATCGCCGGTCGTCAAGACGACGCTCCCGCTTGCCACGGTGACATCTCCGCCAGTCACGCTGACGCCAGCAGCAGCCGTGAGCAAGGCCGTGTTGACCGTGAGACCGTTCGACGCTGTGACGAGGTCCGTCATCGTGCTGACGCCCCCGACGGAGAGATCGCCGGTCGTCAAGACGACGCTCCCGCTTGCCACGGTGACATCTCCGCCAGTCACGCTGACGCCAGCAGCAGCCGTGAGCAAGGCCGTGTTGACCGTGAGACCGTTCGACGCTGTGACGAGGTCCGTCATCGTGCTGACGCCCCCGACGGAGAGATCGCCGGTCGTCAAGACGACGCTCCCGCTTGCCACGGTGACATCTCCGCCAGTCACGCTGACGCCAGCAGCAGCCGTGAGCAAGGCCGTGTTGACCGTGAGACCGTTCGACGCTGTGACGAGGTCCGTCATCGTGCTGACGCCCCCGACGGAGAGATCGCCGGTCGTCAAGACGACGCTCCCGCTTGCCACGGTGACATCTCCGCCAGTCACGCTGACGCCAGCAGCAGCCGTGAGCAAGGCCGTGTTGACCGTGAGACCGTTCGACGCTGTGACGAGGTCCGTCATCGTGCTGACGCCCCCGACGGAGAGATCGCCGGTCGTCAAGACGACGCTCCCGCTTGCCACGGTGACATCTCCGCCAGTCACGCTGACGCCAGCAGCAGCCGTGAGCAAGGCCGTGTTGACCGTGAGACCGTTCGACGCTGTGACGAGGTCCGTCATCGTGCTGACGCCCCCGACGGAGAGATCGCCGGTCGTCAAGACGACGCTCCCGCTTGCCACGGTGACATCTCCGCCAGTCACGCTGACGCCAGCAGCAGCCGTGAGCAAGGCCGTGTTGACCGTGAGACCGTTCGACGCTGTGACGAGGTCCGTCATCGTGCTGACGCCCCCGACGGAGAGATCGCCGGTCGTCAAGACGACGCTCCCGCTTGCCAATGTGACATCTCCGCCAGTCACGCTGACGCCAGCAGCAGCCGTGAGCAAGGCCGTGTTGACAGTGAGACCGTTCGACGCTGTGACTAGGTCCGTCATCGTGCTGACGCCCCCGACGGAGAGATCGCCGGTCGTCAAGACGACACTCCCGCTTGCCAAGGTGACATCTCCGCCAGTCACGCTGACGCCAGCAGCAGCCGTGAGCAAGGCCGTGTTGACCGTGAGACCGTTCGACGCTGTGACGAGCCCCGTCATCGTGCTGACGCCACCAACGGAGAGATCACCGGTCGTCAAGACGACATTCCCGCTTGCCAAGGTGACATCTCCGCCAGTCACGCTGACGCCAGCAGCAGCCGTGAGCAAGGCCGTGTTGACCGTGAGACCGTTCGACGCTGTGACGAGCCCCGTCATCGTGCTGACGCCACCAACGGAGAGATCACCGGTCGTCAAGACGACATTCCCGCTTGCCAAGGTGACATCTCCGCCAGTCACGCTGACGCCAGCAGCAGCCGTGAGCAAGGCCGTGTTGACCGTGAGACCGTTCGACGCAGTTGCGAGGTCTCCGAAAGTACTTACTCCTGAAACGCTGAGCGTCCCCGATTGTATCAGAATGTCGCCATCTGTCAAGGTCAAGTCACCTAAAGTGATTGCTATGTCGCCGTCGGTGATCGTCATGTCTCCTTTATCGATAGTAGCTCCCACCGTTTCGATGACGAATCCTCCCGCTACGACGCGGAGTCCGCCGGCTGTTATGGTTGCTCCTCCGGAAACAACTTCCATCGGACCCGTAATACTAGCTCCCCCACTTGTCACCGTGACCGATTCCGAGCTGGTGATGCTGCGGATCGTCAGCAAGCCAGTCGCGGCGGTAACATCTCCCGCACAAATGATGTCGTTGTCGACCGTCACAACAGCTGAACTCGTGATACCGGCGATGGTCAAGTCTCCGAGTACTGCTGAAATGGAGCCATTCGTGATAACGAGATCCCCCTTGCTTATGAGCTCGTCACCTTCCGAAATGATTAAGCCACCGTTGACAATCGTGGTCTGAAACACGCCGCGGATGGGAGGTAGCAGGCCGGGTTCGAGGGCGGGGGCGGAGGAGGTAGTTGAGCTCATCGCACAGTTTGACGAAGGTTTGGGGAGGAGGGGTACGAGAGCGGTTGCGTGCGGCCGCCTTTCACGGTGACGGTATCGTTTCTTCCACAACCCTGCTAGCGACACATTTCCAGAACCCGCACACATCAATATTAGCGCCATTGTTTCGAAATTAGTCCATGTCCATTCGGGTCCCGTCCAAGCACTATGCTGTTCGGGTAGGCAGCTCAACGAAAAGGGAATTTAGTACCTGGTACACAGGTCACGAACACCCACTGCTTACATGGTATGTTTGGGGACCTAGGTACGCTACGACGTGTAGGGTGTGTCGGGCGCACAACGTCTTGCCACAGGGGTTTTTGAGCTTGGTGTTTGCCTATCACGCTTCCGCGTAACCATTGCTTGACACAGAAAACCCTGCCCAACTTTGTGGCAAAGAGTACTGGCGTACACCCAACACAAAGACAAGGCTAAGTCTGTTTGTGGGAGGAAAACATCAGTTGCACCCCGACTTACTTGACCATCTCCTCGAACAGAGAACACAACATCAGAGCCGTCCGTTGCTTCGAAGTGGTTGTAGGTGGTCGAGTCCGACGTGGTTGCAGTAGTAGATATTACATTGGCGATATACCCATTACCTAGCGAGTACGGCAGCGCGCAGGATGGGCTGGGTTAGGGTCACTGAAGTGTTGCGCCGGGCGATTCAGGACTAAATCGTTGAGAAACAATGGCTCATGTTTGGCATGAACACGAAAAATCGAGTAAGAAACACACCTCAGTGGTGGATCCTACGCTAAACTCTATAGATTGACCAATGCTCGACCGTGGTTACGCATTGAGAAATTGAGCCTCGACCCCAACTTGACATTTCTTAAAGCGGGCTCAAACTAACTGTGTTCCCGTGGCAGCACAATCCTGAAGACGCGCAAAAAAGGAGTTGACTCGACTACTCGGTAATGGACGAAAGTCCGTTTGGGTAAACAACATAGGTTCCAGACGGATTGATGAGGCGACGAAGAAACGTTTTGGCTGTGGTCGGTGTGAAGCTTACTGCAAAATTCGTATTCCAATTGGCTTGCTACAAAAGGTTATCGACTACCAGGAACTGGGCCACATAAATACGTTTCGTGACTGTTGTGCTGTGGATGAGGGAGACGACTATTATTATGTGTTTCGTTAGAGCAAACAAACTCACTGACTAGGGTTACCTATCCGTACAACGCACTTGTTGCAGCCACGGCGAGCACATCATCGCTCGTTGACGATCTGGAGATGCTGGCGCCGTCCTCGGTCACAGCCAGCCCGCCGCTCTCTACCTCGAACCCCCCTTGTTCAACAACGAGTCCCCTGTCATGGAGTTCGTCATAAAGAATCACGCGCGGAAGCCACTTTCGTTTGTGTCAGAGAGCCACGAACCACTGGGTACAGGCAGGAACGCACGCTCCCAATTGAGTCCTGGGAGCTATGTCCAATATTGCAGACAAGCACTAGATTGGTCAAGACCATACTTGGCTCAAACACGGCCGGCAATATTAATTGTGCCATTTGCAGGGCAAGCGTGGCAATCGATCGGCTGCTGCTCACCCGGCTGTGATGACGAGCTCGGCGATCTCGATGTACCCGTCTCCTCTAACCTGGAAAACCACCGTGTCTCTAGCAGTGCATTGTATGAAGTTGAAATCGGAAGCAGCCTGTACACGAGCGCGTTGTTGGGACGGCAGGGTGGAAGGCTGTCAGTTTGTGGGTCGCTCTTCACCAATTTGCTACGTAGGCCATGAACAAGCTCATTCGTTAAATGGGGACGTCTCGAGCTTAATTGGCACAAACACGCCCACCGTTTGCCCTCTTCGCCGTGTTGTGTCCTTCTCTTGGACCTCCCGGGGCCTTTTCCGCGCCAAGCTCGCCATGACATCCATCTCCCGACCGTTGCCCCTCATCGTACTCCTTGCTCTAACCACTTTGCCGCGCGCGCCTTGGCCTATTGTACCCTAGTGAAAACCGTACACTCTCCTCTTTCCAGCTGTTTTAGCAAAAAGGAACCTCAATTATCCCAAACAGCCCACCAGTAACTGTTTTTACTCTCAACAGGTAGCACGTGTGCCACACTTGGGAGGGGATCGTCATCAACAGCTATTATTGGGGAGATGGGACCCGTAACAATGGTCGCCTCCACATTGACGGCGGACTGGTTGGGAACACGACCCGTTGGAATTACCTTCGTGAGCGTCTTCCATGAACAAAAATGTCTCCGTACTGATATTGCTTGACCCTCTCGGTGTTCTGGTGTCGGCCATCTTCAACCAAGTGAGACAACGTATTTCACCCAAAAAGGACCGATCCAACACTACTCACCCGCTTGTCGCTAATTGTTTCGAACACGTTGCCTATGTAGTCAAGGCCCGAGGCGAGCAGGCTCATGCCGGGCATCGCGTTGCTCGCGCTGTACGTGTAGCTCGAAATGCTGCAGGCGGCCCCGGTGTATCCCTCCAAGCACGTGCACAAACCGGTCCCGAAATCACACAAACCACGACGAGCGCAGTACTCGTACTCTGGATGATGAAGTGTTGGGCAGCGATTGACAGAGAAAACGGAAGAATCTGCCGTATTTTCCCGCCGCGGTCTTGGCGCAAGTCACACGATGCGCCAGTGCCCCACAAGACTATTCGGTCGCAAGGTCAACAGTGTCGCTACAGGTTCAGCGATGAAAAGCCTGGTGGTTGTGTTGTCCTACTACTTAGACTCAAGGAAGGACTCTAACTTCTCAAGTCAAAACCATTGCGCCCCAAACGAGAAGTGGGAAGCAGTCGAACCCATTCGGAATTCTGCATGCGGTCGGGAAACAAACGTCGCCGGTCTGAAGCCATCACCAGACCCCTCACACTGCTCTCGGTCCTACACCCTTTCCTGAATATCTTCTCGCGGAGTGCTGTTCGGAGGTGGGCAACGGATAAGCTTGATCAGTGCGTCGGTTCAAATGCATCTCCGTCGTGATTCGTTCACACACCCGTGATGCAGCCTTCACCCGGAACGGCACGGTGTTTGTTAACTTTGTTTGCCTCATGTGACCTCACCCTTGATGTTGGTGTTCTTGATGTCGGTGATGTTACAGTCCACCATGTTGGCGGGGTACACTGCGCTGACATCGCATGTAAACGCCGACAAGTCGGGGTTTCCGGTGTGGTAGAACACGTTGTTCTCGACCGGGACAATCGGGAAGCTCGAGAACGTGAGGTTCATTTGTAGTCCGCCTGGAGTCGGGGGAGAAGGCGCAATCAGAAGCAGCAGCAGCAGCAGCAGCAGCAGCAGTCATAGGGGGGAAACGATATCACGGACGAGACGTTTGCCCTGTATTTGAAACTACTGGCAGGGACAACACGACGTATTATTTTGCCGCTGCTGTCATAGGCGGGCAACCTCAAGCGGCCACAGTCATCATCGACGGGAGAAAAACGCCTCGCCCCACCCCTTCATGCACCGTAGCTCTGTCGACGAACACCTCCAACGAAGGAGAAGGCCATCACTGCCACCTTTCAACAACTAAGAAACATGTTAAGTCATGAATCCTGGCGCCACCTTCAATCACACGCGATCTCACGCTCGTGGCGTCACGTTTGCTGTTAGTCGGGCTCTTCAGACCGTGAATAGTTGTTTGTCATCACCAAATCGCTCGGGCAGGGGCGCCGTGGAGCTCTACGCGTCACTTGGCACAACCCAACGCCCTGCGCCACTACTTGGTGAGGTCACCATCGTCACCTGCGGTGATTGCTGTCCCTCCGTCAAGTACGGCACCGTGCAGAAATAATGTTGGGTTCGGGGTAGGCGTCTATTCGATAAAGGCGAACCATCAGTCTACTGCACAGGACACTCTGCAGTAGTCTAATGGTTACCTTTATCGAATAAAAGAAGCATATTCTAGGGCTCTTGGCCTCTCAGTGATCTCCGGGGCCGAACCCCTCGCCATGCTGCTGATGTGGAAAAGTCGGTAAAGGTCCCTCAAAAAGCGATCCAGCTGGGATTCTAACCCACGCATTTACCCTTTTTTCGACGAAAAGGCGAACAATTATAGAGTACTGCACGTCAGCCGCTGACCACGTAGTCTAACAATGTAGCCGTTAAAAACGAAAGACACGACGCGGACTCGATCCGCAGCTGGCACGCTTTTGTGGCACCAGTAATTCTTCGTCAGCAGCATGGCGAGGGGTCCGGCCCAGGAGGTCACAATTCCAGCTGAGAGGCCAAAAGTCCTAGAATCTTTCTTTATTCGGCAAAGGCAAACCATTAGTCAAACGGTTCGCCTTTCTTCATAGAATACGTCACCTGCGCACTAACAAGATCGCTTTCTCTGTAGGTGGCTCATGCTCCAAGCAACAACGGACGAATATACCGTGGTTGCTTCGGGCACGATGTTTGTGCGCGCATGTTTTTCCCGACTCGTGATCCTACCGACGGGTAATACAAAACCACAGGGAGCCTGCGCCAACGAGCCACGGTTATCAACTCAACCGCAGTAGCAAGAGAATGTTCAACATGGTATGACTTGAACACGTCCTGCCACGTGCCACTATTCAAACTTAGTAGATATATTGTGCCGATCTAAACGCTTCCCGAAATTCTACGAGTGGTGTGCTGCCAGCATTTCTCTATTTTTCTCGTCTGCTCAAAGCGCAAACGGGCTCCTAAGTGCACCCGCGGGAGAAAGCATGACCCAAAAAAATATGTTCTCCCTGCCGGGGTGACAGAAGCACCGCCCCTTCGTCCTTCGTTTTTGATTCAGCACCGCATATCAACATGAGTAAGATCACTGCCATAAACGAAACGGAGTGAATAGCGGCTGATGGGCTTCCCTCAACACTGCCCAAGGAGGCGTTGCCTCCACCGTCCCCTCTTTGCCTCTGCTGCGTCCCTCACCGTTGGCAATCGCCGCAGTCTCGCAAACGACGTCTTCTACGTTCTCCAGCCTCTCGAAAGCCGCCTCGCAGAGGGAGTCCGCCAACGTGCTCGTGAAGATGCTCGTGCTTAATCGCGTAGAGTGCCTGCAGTGGAAAGCGAGAGAGTTTCCCGGAAAACAACAACACCGTGGGCGCCAAACGGAGAAGCGCCAGACAGACGGCTCGACCTCAAGGACGACGAGCACGAACATGCGTATGGTTTTAACACTGACTCCTACGGTAATGATTGTGACCTGTGACGACCGTGTGCCTCATGACACTGGGAGGGTTTTTGGTATCACACAGCGTTCCCCGGGTACACGGTCTGCGCCTCGCTTGTTGTTCCGAGGCTTTCCAGGTTTGGATGGCCGTCGAACGCACAAGGTTCGGCTGGTGCGACGCTCTGCAAGCTGTGTCGTGGTGTGCCTGCAGCGGTTGCCTGCTGCCAAATGGAACACATCACCATCACCAGTGCTAAGGCTTGGCAGTCAGAGCGATCTTCATGGCAATGTCTTCACCACCGATGCTACGATGTACGGGGTTGGGCAACCAGCAAGCTTTGGCGGGTGCCCTACAGGGTGTCAACGGAGCTTCTTCTCTTCTGACTCACCCGTTGAACGTGAACGCGAGAGATCCGTTCATGGAGTCGCTGTGGTCCGTGCCGACGCTGATGAAGATCGACCGATCGTCTTGGTTTATCGTCACTGGATCATCAGCCTTTGGGCACATTCCTGACAGCATCCGTGACCACCACGAGACGTCAAACAATATCGACCGTCGTGAGGGGGGGGGGGGG
>CACKRE030001566.1:108335-121043 GCA_902602495.3 Ectocarpus sp. CCAP 1310/34 | reverse complement strand
ACACCCCCCCCCCCCCCCCCCCCCCCCCCCTTCTCCTTGCTGCCCCAAACTCACCGTCATGGCGACGAGGTCGATGACGCCGACAAAGTCCGCCTCGTTACCGATCGGGAGCTGCAGCACCGCCGGCACGGCCTTCAAGTTGTCCTGGCATATCATAGGTCACCGCAGACGAATCACGAATCACGAATAAGCCAACGATAAATACCGTGTTAGACCGTATGTAAGGCGGGTGGCGGCTACGGGGCCGGGTGAAATCGGCTGGCGCAGATGGTCTGCCCAAGAGGGCTAATACATTGAATGGGGCGGGTGCCCGCAGTAGGGCGGGTGAATCGGTCTGGCGCATACCCACCTTATAGGTGGCCTACGACTGTACGAACATGCCGAAGTCATTTATCCAACGCAATAGCCTACGAAGCCACAGGTGAGCCACCACAAAAGCTAAGACCTAGAAAAATTTACCCCAAACAATGCTACACCTTGATGATCTGGACCGCGAGGTATTTTGAAGTTGGGGTGTTTTGACTCTGTTTAAGCCCACACTCTGAAATAAACCAACTCTTACAGCTATCTTGATCATCTGAACCGCTTGGCAGAAAATGGCTTATTTCGAGCCTGTTCAGCCTATACACTGAACGATCGAAACTCTTGCAGCTAGATCAGGACGGACCCTGATCATCTGAACCGCTTGGCAGAAGTTGGCTTCTTTCGAGCCTGTTCAGCCTATACACTCAACGATCAACACTCTTGCAGCTAGATCATGACGGACCCTGATCATCTGAACAGCGCGGTAGAAATTGGCGTCCATGAGTCTGTTCAAGCCCATACACAGAACTCCCAACTCTTGCAGCTAGATAAGGACGAACCTTGATCATCTGAACCGCGCGGTAGAAGTTGGCGCCGGTGCGGTCCATCTTGTTGATGAAACACATGCGCGGCACGCCATACTTGTCCGCCTGTGAAAAAAAAAGAGAACAAAGAAGAAGAAAAGAGGGAAAGAGCAAAAAAAAAAAGAAAAGGAATTAGGCAAAGAGTTAAGCAACCAACCAAAACCAACACAACCGGTGGAACAGGGAACAGTTGACCACTGCGATCATAGCAATAGCTCCCGTTGACGGTGAACATTCGCCTTGCGGGCATGGATACATTTCGACCGTGTACACCCGTTTCGTGAGCATGGATACATTCTCGCGACTAACATACTCACCCCTTTGTCTACGTCGTCGTTGCCTACCGAAGGCGTCGCACTGTCGAATGTCCGCCCGCGAAAAAAGCGGTTACACTTGTACACTTGTGGCCCTCGAAAAAAGAATCAAAACAACAACGACCAGAAAACACGTGGTATTCGCACACGATTGCCGCTAAGGCTTCAGACCCACTAAAACTGGAAAGGCGGCTAAACAAACAAGATGAACACGGGGTGCCGAGCGCCTGCGGCACCATACTACTAGCCTGGACAGGTACAACCAAAGCCTAGAGCACTGCAGCAGAGAACAACTGCAACTGTCGATAACTACAATGTCGCCTATTGCTGTGGAAGGATAAGCAGCAACCCTCGATACGCTTGTGCTTCGCTGTCAGTCATGAAATTAGTAAAAGAGAGCACAACGAATACACAAACAAAACCCCTTGTGGCATCGTCAACCATAGCTGCCGCGAGCACCTACCTGCCGCCACACCGTCTCCGACTGCGGCTCCACCCCAGCCACCCCGTCGAACACCGCCACCGCGCCGTCGAGAACGCGGAGGGACCGCTCCACCTCCAGGGTGAAGTCCACGTGGCCCGGGGTGTCGATGATGTTGATCCGGTGGTCCTTCCACGCGCACGTGGTGGCCGCGGAGGTGATGGTGATGCCACGCTCCTGCTCCTGCTCCATCCAGTCCATCGTGGCCGCGCCCTCGTGCACCTGAAGCGGAGGCAGCGGGGGGCACGCACATAGGCAAGGCGTGGGTGGGTTGGTTTAGGAAATATAGAAGTATGTAAACATCGATGGCAAAAAAACTCGGAAGCATACAAGAAAAAAAAATGTCATCCACGATTGACGCTCCAGATAACACCCACGCCAGTTGGCTGGGCGAGGAAGAACCCGACGGGTGGCAACACTCGAAAGCACCCCTTCGTTAATCTCGTGGGATTGCTCAACAAACCCTCATGTTACCCCCTTGTTACATCAGAAGCGCTCAACAAAATCCCGCAACGCCAGAGAGCGGCCGAGCTACAACACGCGGCGAGGAGAGGACAAAGGCACTGCACAACCCCTTGTACGTCAGGCAAGCATTGAGTAATCGCCACGGTACGCCAGATAGCGGTCTTGGACAGGAAAGGGACGAAAACCTCACCTCGCCGGCCCTGTACAAATGTGTTCCATCATACACTAAG
The DNA here is from genome assembly GCA_902602495.3 of Ectocarpus sp. CCAP 1310/34. Lineage (NCBI taxonomy): Eukaryota > Phaeophyceae > Ectocarpales > Ectocarpaceae > Ectocarpus > Ectocarpus sp. CCAP 1310/34. The sequence goes on along the minus strand of CACKRE030001566.1, from coordinate 118,666 downwards.
TGGTCCCGGGAGAATGCCGGTCGAATAACGCCAATTGCGCTGTACAGAGGGCCGGTGAAATCGTCTGGCACAAAAATATACTCAAGTTGTTTCATACTCTGAATAATGCCGGTTGCCCGCTGCAATACCGTTGAAAAATCGGCCAGATCGCACCGGCATTATGCCGGGAGCACTGGCGGCGGTTAATGGTGGCGGACGGGACGGCGTGGCTGCGGTGGGCGGCGGTGCTAACGTCCATTTCTGACTTCCAGCCTGTAATCCTAGTGGCGTGTCTCACCTCGCCGATCTTGTACGACTTCCCGGTGTAGAAGAGGATGCGCTCGGTCGTCGTGGTTTTGCCGGCGTCGATGTGCGCCATGATGCCGATGTTGCGGTACATGTCCAGCGAGATCTTGCGTCCCGAGGCGGTGGCGGCCTCGGCCATTCTTTGTTCACCGCACGGAAGACACCGTTGACAAGGGGGGAGAAACATACGGAGTCCAAGACAACACGGCCTAGATTCAAAATAGGAGTGAAAAACTTGCGTTCGACAAGACTTGCGATTGACAGGAGGGTGGTGTGAGAGAGCTTCAGGGGAGGGGGGCTCGGCCATTCTTCAAGAAAACGAAGACACGACGCCACGAACAGGAGGAAGAAAACAGTATGCCTACCTCCAAACAGGAGTACCAAACTTACACTCGACAACGAAGACACGCCACCAAAGGACCAGGAGGGACGCACACGTTCGGAGTGAAGACGTTGGGCGTAGCTTCGAATACAAAACTGACGCTAGACAAAAGCGAGGTGTGAGAAACCTCTAGCGGGGCCTCGACCATTCTTTTTTTTTTTCTAAATCAGCGCATACGGCATCTCTGCCAGGTACATAGGAGCTTCAAAAATCCGTGGTCGCACAGAACACTTCCTCTCCCTGGTGCCCCCTAATTACCTACCCCACCCACAACACTCCGCCGTCACACATTCCTCTCCCTGGTGCCCCCTTATTACCTACCCCACCCACAACACTCCGCCGTCACACATTCCTCTCCCTGGTGCCCCCTTATTACCTACCCCACCCACAACACTCCGCCGTCACACATTCCTCTCCCTGGTGCCCCCTTATTACCTACCCCACCCACAACACTCCGCCGTCACACATTCCTCTCCCTGGTGCCCCCTTATTACCTACCCCACCCACAACACTCCGCCGTCACACATTCCTCTCCCTGGTGCCCCCTTATTACCTACCCCACCCACAACACTCCGCCGTCACACATTCCTCTCCCTGGTGCCCCCTTATTACCTACCCCACCCACAACACTCCGCCGTCACACATTCCTCTCCCTGGTGCCCCCTTATTACCTACCCCACCCACAACACTCCGCCGTCACACATTCCTCTCCCTGGTGCCCCCTTATTACCTACCCCACCCACAACACTCCGCCGTCACACATTCCTCTCCCTGGTGCCCCCTAAATTACCCCCCCCAACCACGAAAAACGCAAGTACATCAGTGGGAGAGTTCTAAAAAAAGAAGCAGCGGTTCGTTCCCTTATTACCTGAGGCCGGTCTTGGAGGCCCTCTTCGTGCCGGCGGTCGTTGGCCTCGACGCTGCCGCGTCAATCCATCGGCTCGATGGCGACGACACTCCCTGAGAATCGTTCGAAATTCCATGGTGGGACATTAACAAGGGAGTTGTTGGCATCCCTAATAGGATATCCGGAGGCAGTGCAAACATGGAGCACTCGCCCTTTTCAGGAGGAACAGAACCGACCAAACACTTTCGGGAGGACAACTAAAACGAAAAAATGTGGAGTATTGACCAGCGAAAGAGTAGAACATGACCCAACGAAAGAATTAGAGTAAGGCAACGGGAATGTGTGAGATTACTATCTACAGCTGTTCTTTGAACCGGCAAACTTCGTGAAAGGGTCCTGTTCCGAGACAGCGGGGAACCGTGGAGGTGGTGCAACCACTGAAAAAGCCGCAGCTCAAGGGTTGGGTTTAGCGCGTATCCCGGCTGCAGCAGCAGTGCTTGGGGAACAGAGCACGACACGCACCTGCTGCTCAACGCTATCTCACAGAAAGTATGAGTGAATGTGTTTTAACATTCATTTGAGGCCTACCCATGCAGTAAACTAACCTTTGCGACATACACCGAAAGAGAATCGGTGGAGAGACAGCAGCCGGAAGGACAGAGTCGGCAGCGATACGTACACGCGCCGCCTATCTGCAGTGTCCTCCACAGGACAATCGACAGCAGCAGCAGCAGCACTGGTGGACACATTCGAGGTACTGTTCTCGCCAAACAACGGCAGCCGTGCGGCGGAGAGCATTGCTTTTACTGATCTTTGGCATGCAACCCGGGTCGGAAAAACGGGGAGCAAAAAGGGGTGTGTCCGTACTCATAGGTACGTTTCCAAGATGCTTCCTTCTGCTGCTGCCGCCGAGAATGCTTGCTGTGCAAGTACTGCTTTGGCGACGCTTCAAGATGCTTTCCGCTGCTGCTGCCGCCGAGAATGCTTCCCCTGCAACTATTACTGCTTTTGCGCCGATAGGTGTGTGACAGCTGCTATCGCCCGTTTACAGCCTCTTGTGGGCTATAAAATCGACTCTGGGAAAGATCTATTGTATGGTAGGGTTGCTAATTAACCAAGCACGCAAACGTGCACAAGTAATTGATTTTTAGTTTTTCGAGGCTCCAAGTTCGAAGCAACTGCTACCTTCTTGAGTGCGGGCACAATACAGGAACATGCGCAATTCTCTTGGGTTTGAGGGGGGGGGACGTGACTCTCCTTGTCATCAGGGTCTTCGCTGCCGTCGATGTACACTAGCAGTTTGCCACATTATCAGCATTGACATTCCAGAATTGATAATAACTGCGGAGTAATACACGCCGTCAACGGTCCGAGGGTCGACAGCAGTAGAGTAAGCACCATGGGAGTTCCCCCCGGCAGACTCATCACTCATCTCTCTACAAAGCGAGAACACGCGTGATCGCAGATAAAGCAAACGTCCGGGTTTCGTGCTGATACAGCAGTATACCCGCCGGATCAGCATCAGGTCAAGGGAGGGATGTGATACCTTCATAATGCTACGCCAAGCACTGCCTCATAGCAGCGGATGCCAACGAGCTTGTAATAACGGCTTGTAAACCCGGTCGCCCCGGTGGTCTAGCGGTATCCCCATAATCCGCTAGTCACAGAGATCGTGATTTCGGATCCCCATGGCGTGAAAAAATTACGAAAATTGCGGGTGAAAGCGAACTATAGCTAAAAAGCTCTCGTGAGTACCAAACTTCGACGTTAGCACCGTTGACGAGGGAAAGTGACGGCTGGACCCTTCTCGCGATAAAAATAAAATTTAGCACGCACCGCAGGAGGAAGGTGTGGCATGAAAAGAAATAAAAAGAAGAAATAAGCCCTGGTGCTTGGTTACCCCCTCCTGTGTTGTTGTTTGTTGTTGTTTCTCACATTAGCTCTAAAAAAAAAAAGATTGGGAGCCCGTGGTCTCAAAACCCGGCATACACGACCCCACGAAGAAACAGAAAAAAATAGGGTACAAAAACCACTCGGAAGAGAAACAAAATGATAGAAAGAAAGACCAGCTACCGCACCAAACGAGAAAGAGCGTCGAGGAGACCGATCAAAATAAAATAAAAGGAGAGTGTGTGACCCTGGATGGTTGTAGTTGCACGAAAAAGACACTGAAAAGTGTAGTACTCTACACACGCTGAAAAGTGAAGTACACGTACGTCTCACCACCAAAAATGGGGGGACTGTCGCCATAATGAGTAGGACGAAAACACACAACACAACACTGCTGTGCCTGAAAAGTTGAACGTTAGTGCTTGCAAGCGTGTTTTTTTTAAATTCAAGCTGTGACAACGCCCCCAACGTGTTGGTGGCATGCTACGTGCCCGGTGGCGTGCCCGGGGGTACGTACACACTAAAAACGTCATCTGACCCGAACAACAACCTCAAACGGTCCTCTAACATATCATGTGTATATCGGTGCTATTTTACTGCCATGTAAATATAATAACAACAGCGTGGCAGACGACCCATGATCATGAATGGTTGTCGCCAGTGAACGGCGGCGGTGCTAATAAGAGACACTGCAGTGTTAATCTATCCGGTTCGTACGCGTTGCTGGGGGCTTCAGAAGAGAAGCGGGTACTAATACTGAGGCGGTTCGCCTTCTGCAATGAGAAAGGAATGCCCGATCGGTGTACCGTAAATGACACAAGATAATACACCCCCTTGACCAATTTTCGAAGCTCGATTTCTCAACTGCAGGAACAGCCACAGCGCCGAAAATGGCGGCGTTGAAAACGTCTCGTCGAGAGCTATTCGGAGATGTATCGTTTCGTTTATGCATCATCTTCGTCGTGGAGTAATGGAGCTTTGAAAATTGGTCCAGGGGGTGTGTTATCTTGTGTCATATATGGTAAAGCTGCCACGTGTGGGGGGTAGCGGTCGTCTTTGCGTTGGATAGCCACAGCAGGTAGTTGTTGCAGGTGTACGGCCAGCTGTCGAGCATCTAGCAGATTGGGATAAGACATGACTAACTGCTGTTGCCGAGAGCGGCACCTATAGAACGGGGGCCGGCGCGGGGATAGGCTCTGCGGTACGTGTTAGGCTCGGGCAATCTTCAATCAACACATGATAGAATAAGACGTGGTGGTTGTTGCTGACGCTCTTTTGGCTCCTTGTGCGTCGCGCCAAATCGAGACTTCATGAGTCAACATGCGCCACGCCAAACTAAACGCGCTCTGCAAAACCAAGGGGAAGAAATCGGCGTGGGGGAAAATTAGTCGGCTGGTGTGCCAGGAGGATAGGCACAGCTGTCGCGCTGGCGTTGTCAGCCCACTCGGGGCTACCGCTGGCAGTTGGACACGTACGCGCACGCTCATAAAAATCATATTGGGCGGCTGCGGTGACTCACCTTGGCGACACCGGCGTTCGGTGCCACGAACCCTACGGCGGAGGGCAGCCCAAGGCCTACTGCCGCGACGACAGCACATGTCCTCATCTTAGGTTGGCTGGGGCGTGCAGCGCGTCGAGTGCACGTAGACTATCGAGAGAGAGACCTGCGTGGTGGGATAGGCGACCCACACAGCAGCGCTGCTCGCGAGGAGGCACACTAGATAGGATCACCGACACCCCTATTCTAATGACGTCAGCATTCACGGAGACCCAAGTCGTTTTTCTCCGCTCTACAACACACAACCACGAGACTGTCGTACGGGCGGCAGTAATGTCGTCTTCAGCGCCTGCCTCTCCTTGTGGCAACCACAACGGGCAGCAGGTGGGAACACAGGGGAACACGAGCGTTGAAGCGTTGCTCGAAAAGTGGAAGAAGCCAGGGCCATCATCATCAAAACGAGAGTCAGCGTAGTTTGCCAGAAGCAATCACTGACAATACAAACAACAAGTCAGACCTGCGTTTCGGCCTGCAGTCCGGAAAGTTATTCAGCCCTCCCCCCCTATGGCATCAACTAGTAGAAGCAGAACCTTGGCGTCTGCTTCTGGCTGCCTGGCTTATTCTCTGCTGCTCCCGCGAGTATTGCAGTAAAAACGTTCGCTAACTGCTGTGTGTTCTTATGAAATGAATGCTACGTTCACGCCCACGCAGCAGGGTGGGGTTGTACACGGCGGCGTCTCGGAATCGGACTCCGATGATGAGAACTCGCTTGGTTCGGTGCCGCGATCGAGCAACGCCGGCTCGCCTCCCGGCGGGGGCACGACGCCGAAGCTCCGGAAAAAGCTGAGCAAAAGGAGCCTGGTGAGGACGGAGAGAGAGCAGAAGCCCACAGCAGCTGTGGGCTGTGTATGGGGGCAGGATTGATTGCTGAATTCGGAATTTGGTTCCCTCTCGGGCAAACTTTAGCGTCAATGAATCCGTGTGCGCGAGACGAATCTTGGGCTTGACACTACACAGCTACATAGCAGCCACACCGCGTAGTCCGATCCATCCACACAAGAAAATGGGCGCATGGTCTCCACTCGTGACCTGCTGCTGTTGCTGCTGCGAAGTGATGGTGGTGGTGGTATTCATGTGCTTCACCGGCGTCGCCGCCTGGAACCATGCCTATGAGTGCCACATCGCGGTGTATTCCACGTGTATGCACGTACGCGGTGAGTAGGCTGCAAAGATATCACACCCCTTGACGCGATTTTCATAGCTCGATTTCTCGGCAGGAAAAGCAGCGACAGTGCCGGAGAATGGCGGCGTTGGGAATATCCCTCGTCGAGAGCTTTCCCAAAATGTGTCATTTGATTTAGGGCCCTCTTTTGTTCGCGGAACAGCAGTAGTATCACATGCATACTTGTAAGAGGTTTGAAATTCGTGCCTGAAGGTGTTGTGTCTCGTGTTACCTGTACGCCGGTAGCAGGTCTGTCAATGCATTCATTCATTGCCTGTGTACACATCGTTCGCTCGGCGTCCCCTCCTTGCGGCGGGTAGAGCAAGGCGGTGGTTCAGACGTTGCAGCGTGTTTTTGGTGTGGTTGTCCCATACCACGTGCTTGCTGCCAAGCGGTTCGAGCTGCGCATCATCAAAAGCAATCGCGGGCAGGTTCGAGGGCTCTGGGATCTTGAGGCCCCGTCGGTACTTGCTACCCCNCCCCCCCCCCCCCCCCCTCCCCTTCAAAACTCGATTTCTCCGCAAGCAAAACTGTTCCAACACTAACTATAGGTGGTTTTGGAAATATATGTTCGAGGGGTTTTCTTAGACGCATCGGGCGCTGTCCGTGTTGGCGTGGTTGTGGAGCGATTGAGCTTCGAAAGCCGGTGGAAGGGAGGTGGGTGCCATCTCTCTCTCCGCCTCTTTACGGCACATGCCCTTTGGACGGATCTTACACTTGTCGATCTGGCACTCGTCCGTCCCACATCCCCCTGGCTTGCACCCCCCTCCCAAATGGCCTAACGGCCACAAATGAGTACAGAACATGGCAGGAGTCGGTAGACGGCATCGGTTGGAGAGATGGCACCAGCCCGAAAGATTGGACCGGGGGGGCGGGGGCGGGTATACTCATAGTCGTGCATGCCGTAGTCGTTACACCATTGACCTCGCATCCCTACAAACCCGGGACGGAGCACGCCGGGTTCTCACCGGACCAGGCTCTCACATCACCAAGCGCGAAGCGCCGTGAGATATTCGGCGAGTCGCATGAAGGGTGCGCTGCATCCTGCTAAGGGTTTTCGGCATCTTGTGCTTACTTCCTTGCGTACGGATGACAGCTGCGTATGACTTAATTTATTTTCTGGTGCTTTCACTTCCAGAGACAGTTGTAAGCACTGTGTAACTGCCTCCAGAGAGCTTGACCAATTTAACACAACGTGGTGCGATCATCCCCCTTGCGCGGAGTGAGGGTTCACCCCGCACAACACGATCTACTCGACCACCATTATGGTTACCGCCAAAAAAAACCCCGGAGGAAACAAAAAAAATAACGGTAACCCGGTGGCGAGATTGGACCGGGGTGCGATCAAAAACACGAAGTGAAAGCAATACCTCTAAAAAGCAATCGCACCCCGTGCCATCTTTCCGACTCTTACGGGTACACCCCCACCCCAAATATATTCTGCGTCACCCCGAGCAGTCCCGACGGAGAGGCATTCCAACGTTGAACCTCTATCATAACCTCCTCCTCCGGCGCGGAAGGAACGGTGCCTCCCCCCCCCCCAATATGTATTATGCTGCACCCCCGTGCACGCGCCTTGAGCACTGCCCCCCCCCCCCCCCCCCCAACCTGTTCTGCGTCCACCCCCTGAGCAGTTCCGACGGAGGAAGTCCAAGGTGGACCCTCCAGCCTCCTCCGGTTCGAAAGGAACGGCGGCGGCGGCAGACGGCAGCAGTCCCGCCGACGGCAACAGGCCGGCGGCCTCCCTGCACGTGCCAGGGAGGAGAGGCCTATTCCGCAGGCGTCGCAGCAACGGCCACCACCACAACGGGGACGGCGCAGGAGGGCAACCCCGTCCTCTCTCGAGGGCGTCCTCCGGCGGCGGCGGCGGCGGCGGCGTAGGGCTCTCCCTCTCCGACACGGACTCTCGACCCCGCGCTACGATATCGGTCTGCGGCGGCGGAGGCATCAGCAGCAGCGCACACAGCGGTGTGCGTGCCCGCGGTAGTCCGGAAGGCAGTGTGCTGTTGAGCAAAAGCGACCTCTCGAGTACCGGGGTGGGTGGGGGGTGGGTGGGGGCACTCGCGAGCGGAGGCGGCGGCAGGGAGTCGCCGCCTTCGTCGGTGTACCCGGCTCCGCAGCCGCTGCACCGTATCAGGTCCAGCGCGGGCGATGGGATGGGACTGTCGCAGGACCCCAACTTTTTCCCGCCGATTCCTCTGTCTGAGGACGGGTGCTCGGAGAAGCCTAGCTCGAGAGGTGAAGAGGGGTGCAGTCCGAATGCTTGAGTAGGACTGTCTGACAGATTCGCGGGTAGTTTGGTTCGTGAAGGTTCTCTGCTGGTCAAGAACACATCGTCGGCTGTGTGAGGGTGGGAAACGTCACGGGTGGCAGCTGGCAACCAGCTGTGGGCCGGTCCTGCTGCCTGCGTTCGTTGTCATCTTGCATCATCACCCCTTGATGACACTGCTGTTCTTCCATGAGGCCAGTCTGGAGGGATTCTAGCCAAGTACTCATATGGGGAGTGCCTCGTCTTTGCCCCTCCCCCGCCTCCGCTCTTTCGTTGCAGATGCTTCCCTCACGTCGTCTAGTTGTTGGTACTGCTCAGCACCGTACGAGTACGAGCGCACCCACAGGTGTTCGGTCGTTTTTTTAAGAGATCGATTGCTCCACCGCAACCTAGAGGCTGCCAATGCCTGCACCTCCGGCTGAACAACCCCGACATTTTGTGTCTCCGTGCCCTCTGTCTATCTCCTATCTCTCTGTCGGCCTGATTTCTAACATGTTGGCGTGTTTTTTGTTGTCTGTACGCCGTCGCGTCCAGGGGAGGTTCGGTTCGGCGACTTTATCCGCTTGTGGTGCTACAGCAACTACGCTGACAAGGTGATGTTTGTGGTCGGATAGGGGGGCTGGTAGGAGACACAACATGAAGCGCGGCGTAATTGTTGGGATGAAGCAACACCCCTGCTTTTCGGTCAGCCTTCCTATAGCATCGATGGGTGCACACCAGTGGTGTGTCACCGGGCGTTCGGGTGTGCTTGCTTACCCAAGTGACTCCTACTACCCACCCGTCGAAACCTTAACGCTGCCGTCTTCTCGCCGCCGTTCTCTTTCCGAGGCAACAGGCGGGCTATGTGGGGTACCTCCGAAGGACGTCTAGAAAGCGAAACTCGGTCGGGAAGGGCGAGCTCTTCGTCCTCCCTCCGGTGCCCGCGAGCCCTTACTCGGTGAGGCTTTGCGGGTAAAATCCGGGGAAAGTGTTGCCTTTTTTTGTCCTGGGGAGGCTACTCGTCTCTTTTTGTTATTATTATTTTCTTATTATCACCCAATGAAGCCATCTCCATCTATGAGAAGATCGTTGTTCTGGCCTACCGTAGTTGACACAAGTTAACACACCCCCTTGACCAACTTTCAAAGCTCGATTTCTCAACTGCAGGAACAGTCACAGCGCCGAAAACGGCAGCGTTGAAACCGTCTCGTCGACAGCTTTTCGAAAATGTATCATTTCGTTTATGCATCCTCTTCGTCGTGGAGTAATCGAGCTTTGAAAATCGGTCCAGGGGGTGTATTATATTGTGTCATACACGGTACCCATGTTTACCCTAAATTCCCACGCGCATATCCGAATATCGGACCAACGGCTTGTTTTCTCCGTCGCTCGGTGGCACCGCGCTGTCATTCTCCTCTTGTTTTTTTTTTACCTTCGACCCAAGTAGATTTTTCACGAGTGTTGCTTCAAGATCGTAGATCCTCACTCGGAGAAGGAGGACGGGGATGTCCTCCACTTCGGAGAAGAAATCTCGCTTGTGGACGACCGGGGGATGGTGTGGAACAACAAGGACGGTCGCCTGCACGGGAGGCTCGGCCCTTCTCTATTCGGTGAGCTGTTGCTGTCGGTGGTGGCGGTGCCGTTGTTGTTGTTGATGTTGTTGATGGCGGCGGTGTTGTGTACGTTGGAAGCCTTGCGATTGTAATGGTCGTCGTCGTCGTCGTCGTCGTCGTAACCTCACCCCCCTACGCTCCAAACCTCGGCCTCCAATCTCTGGAATAATGCGGCCTCTCCGACAAACCAGTCAACCGCAGACTCACCCTTTACGCGTCACCGATCCCCTCCCTCCCCCCCTGCTCCCTATACTTCAATACCCCTACCTCCTTCCTCTCGAAATGATGCGGCCTCCAACAAACCAGTCAACGGCGGCAGACACTTTTGTACTTCGCTGGTCCCCCC
>CACKRE030001566.1:69218-85701 GCA_902602495.3 Ectocarpus sp. CCAP 1310/34 | reverse complement strand
GGGGGGGGGGGGGGGGGGTAACCTGTGGAAAAGTATCGTCCACATTGCTGTAGATCTGTGCGTTGACACATACGGTAACCTGCTCCAGCACACCTACGAACACACACCTTTTCCTGCCAAACCCAATCCAGTGCTTGATGTGTGTTTCCTGCTTACGTCCATTCTTCTACATTTCCATGCTCTCCGTCCTTGGGACGAAATCCAATCCGATACCAGGTACTTGTTTCCGTGCTTGCCCCATGTCATACCCAATTTGATGCTTGTTTCCCTGCTTGCCCATGTCAATTCCAAAACGATGCTTGTTTCCCTGCTTGCCCATGTCATACTCAATACGGTGCTTGTTTCCTGCTTGCCAATATTTGGACGCGAAACCTGTGCGCTCCCCGTAGCTATCGGCGACACGGTGACCGTGTGGTGCTTCTTGGACTTCGTGCGTGCCAAGTCCAACCAGGCGGCCTTCACGTCTCTCTCGAGAACTCAGGTACGTACTGAACATCCCCTTTTTGTTTCGGCCTCAGTCAAGTCTGTATCGTCGGGGTTTTTCCCCATCTCTATCAGCCGTAGGTAGTAGCAGCCCTCTCATCGGAAACTAGACATCACGCAGACTTTGCAAAAACATTATGGTGTGGGGCGAACCCTATCGTGTACAATGTAGCATGTTTTAGTGCGACCCCCTCCCGTTCAGGGAGATGTTTGAGGCATGGAATAGCGAGGAAAAGACGATATTCTTACTGGGGCATAGGAAGCGGGTTGAAAAGGCGGGAAGTGATAGCGATAGGATAGACAGACTGGGGAAGACATTTTTGAGCCGCCTTTGGCAAAGTAGGAAGGAACGATTGGCCATCGGTGATCGGTCCCGTGGGAACAATGCTCCGTCCTCTCAAGGACGCGTGGTCAATGGTCTAATCGCTAAGGCATGCGAAACATAAGAGCACGCCCCCCCCGTTCTGGCGTGCTCCGTCCCGGCTTTGTAGGGATGCGAGGTCAATGGTCTAACGACTACGGCATGCACGACTATGAGTACACCCCCCCCCCCCCGGTGTTTGCCTATCGGGATTGGGTTTTCGTCGCTTGGCAACGACGTTGTAAAACAAGCCAATTCACTTCGTGAACTCGGCAACCAGGTTACCGTTTTTTTTTTTTTCCTCCGTTTATTTTTTTTGGGCGGTAACCATAATGATGGTTGAGTAGATCATGTTGTGCGGGGTGAACCCTCACTCCGCGCAAGGGGGATGATCGCACCACGTTGTGTTAAAATGGTCAAGCACCCTCGAGGCAGTTACACAGTGCTTACAACTGTCTCTGGAAGTGAAAGCACCAGAAAATAAATTAATTCATACGCAGCTGTCATCCGTACGCAAGGAAGTAAGCACAAGATGCCGAACACCCTTAGCAGGATGCAGCGCACCCTTCATGCGACTCGCCGAATATCTCACGGCGCTTCGCGCTTGGTGATGTGAGAGCCTGGTCCGGTGAGAACCCGGCGTGCTCCGTCCCGGCTTTGTAGGGATGCGAGGTCAATGGTCCAACGACTACGGCATGCACGACCGTGAGTATACCCCCCCCGCCCCCCCGAGGTCAGGTCTAACGACTACGGCATGCACGACTATGAGTACACCCCCCCGTTCACCTTGTCCCTTTCTGCGTATCCCCTGTTTGAATCTTTCCATCGGTTCACCGCCTCGTCGCACACACTCCACCGCCGAGCAGAGCTTCCAATAACACCGAACGAATACCCCCCACGTGTACGCGTCCCCCCTTTTGCGGCCCTCCATAACAAATCCGTACATACCTCGCCCCTTCCAGCGAGCCACCGCCGGCCGCGATGCCTCCCGCTCCAGGAGAGCCTCTGGAGGGGGCCCCGCAGCACGAAGAGGACGGGGGGGTGACGACGCATTGCCGCCGGCGCCCCCGACGTCGTCGTCGAACGGCGACGGCTCAGCGGCGGCGGCGGCGGCGGCGGACCCCGAGTCAGCGGTCGGCGGTAAGGCTCGCGTCCGCGTCCGCGTCCGCCAGGCGGTGGCGCGGTGGCAGCGCAAGAACGCGGAGATGCTCACCGCCCTCCGTGAGGGTGAGGGCGGTGGGTCTTCTTCGTTGGCCGTGGCTACCTCCGCCTAAGGGGGGAGGGGGGGGGGGGGGGGGGGGGGGGGGNGGGGGGGGGGGGGGGGGGGGGGGGGGGGGGGGGGGGGGGGGGAGGAGACGGACGGGAGGGTCAAGGGCTGGTTCGATTGAGAGGCAGTGAGTGGAGGAACGCAACGCCGCTGCTGCCGCCGTTTGCCCGAACGCGGGCACTGCCACCGAGGTTGTGCTCTAGATGCCGTCATCTCATCCCGAAAAATAGTAGGCGGCCAATTTTTCTCGAAAGAATATGCGACCCCTTTTTCTGTGTACCGAAGAGAGCACTGGTGTGCCCCGAGGACGGGGAGTCCGTTGTTTGCACTGTGCCGGTCTGGCCTGCTCTCGAAGGCATCAAACCGACGGCGAAATCACAAGCGTGAGTATCCTCGGCTGCTGGGGACGTCGGATAAAACGTCGGCTCGGGATCATGCGGAGGTCGAATTGTGTGTTTGATGTTCCTCAGCCGTGGGACAGCAAAGTAGTACAGCTATGTAGTCGTCCCCGCTTTTAGGACACTCACGGTTTTCTTCAAAAACGGCGTTCTTGAAGCGGTGAAGTGTCGAAACCTCCCCCCATGTTGTTTGATTCTGCGGGACGCCATGCTTCTGAAAAGTATGGAGTCTCTAAGGCCGCGAGAAATGCCTTGTTCGTTGTCCTTACGCGGGGATAACTGCTCTGCTTTAGTGAAAGCGGTGTCCCATGTGTTGAACGCTGCGGCGCACACCTTGTCCAAGCGTGGCGAGCCCACTCTCCCGTGGTCGTTGTAAGAATAAAGTCGCAGAATCTCTAGTGCAGCGCGACGCCATGTGTGTGGTGATTTGTTCTCGTGTCAGGTGCCGGCGGTGTTTTTTTTCTTCTTTACGCGGCGTTTCTGCACGTGGATGCATGCGCGGTGCTATTTTTTGCGCGATCTTCTTTTAGAAGATTGTTCTTGTTTTTTAGCTGTGTTTTTTCGTGATGGGTGTTTTTCTCATGTCAAGCTTCGTGGTCGTGACGTACAAGTACTACATGGGTCGATGGTTTTGGTGACGTACAAGACGGTGGGGGCCCCGCAGACTTTAATACGAATTTGTTTCCCTTGAGAATGACCATGCTCGTTTTTCAGGGGAGAAATGCAGTCGTCGACAGGGAAGAGTACTACCCATGGTACTGGTAGGAGGCGCGATGCTGGGTTTCCAAGGCGTCATTATTTGCGAAGGAGCAGTGCCAGCCGCCAAAAGGGAGAGCTACAATGTAGGGGTAGGTTTGCAAGGAGGAGGCAACGATCCGTGGAACGGTCCGTACAACGGTCCGGCCCGCCCGTGGGTGTTGTAGGCGAGGATACCCCCCATCCGCCCAGCCACCCACGCGGAGCGAGGGTCGTTTTTTTTGTCATGCCCTGTTTTTTTCGCTTTGCAATGCGTCCATCCAGGAGCCGTTCGTGTGATCCGTGTGCCCGGTATCTATCGTGGTTTGTTTGGTTTTGTTTTGGACGTTGTTCGAGTGTTGATCGCTCCGTGGAGGAAGCCGTGACACCCACACGCCACCCGAAATCTCGTCCTTTCGTCCACGAAACGTTTTACGGCCGTCGTTATCCCATCGAGGAAAGTTAGCCGTCTTGAAGAAACCGATATAAACAACAGTGTGCCAGATTAGCGGTAGGTTGCAGCTTGCACCGGGGGATAAGATAGATTATCAGCACCAAGTTAAAGTGTTAGCTTTTGTTGTTGGTTTGTGGAGAGCTTACAGTAACACTAAGATGTGAAAGGCTTGCTGCTTTTTGCCCTCGAAGGCGTGGGGGNGGGGGGGGGGGGGGGGGGGGGGGGGGGGGGGGGGGGGGGGGGGGGGGGGGGGGGGGGGGGGGGGGGGGGGGGGGGGGGGGGGGGGGGGGGGGGAGGGGAAGGGGGCGTACTCTCATGTTTTGCATACCTTAGCGGGGAGGGGTACACAGGCAAGTATTCCGTAGCTCAACGCGTGTGTTCGAATAGTAGTAGCAACAGGATAGGCCGTGGGTTTCGCCGCTGTCAATTCTCTCTCTCTCTCTCTCTCTCTCTCTCTCTCTCTCTCTCTCTCGCAGCCGCAGCGAATCGACTCGTAGTGAGGTGGGTATGACGCACACGAACCTGACACACAACAACTAATAATTCACTTAACTAACTAACTAACTGTGTCGTTTTCGATCGTTGTTTTCGGTGGATATATATAGTGAGTGCCGGCGCCGGGGCGATTCGAGCTCGGTGGTTGTGGTGTTGTGGCGCGCTTAGTTAGCGTCGTACTTGGCGGGAGGCATCCGGGGCTGTTTCAGCAGCCTTGGCGAGGATATTTAAGCTTCGCGGGTACGAGATGAGGTTGGGGATAGGGATATGAAACCACCCTCTCTAGACTAGATGTCGTTATTATAGTCTAGATTAAGCAATAAAATCCTGGGGACGACGGCCGGTAGTTGTTCTGGCGATCGATCGACGATGCGGCCGGCTTTATTTTTGTATCCCTCCGTGGATGATGTTTGATCAATTGTTTCTGTACCGAACAAATGAAGAGAAGACATGCAGCAGTAAGTAGTAGATATCCCTGTTTAGTGCCGGTAGCATAGATATGTGCCCAGAAGGTTCACCGGGCCGACTCTCTACCGGGCAGGCACTAAATATTATTCAACCGCGGCACTAAACTATACATAAAAACTGGAACTTCGACGACACTACGATGTTGCTACTGTAGACTACTGCATGCACCGGTAATATTTTACTCAAATACTTGATTCAGTTCATCCATCCATTATAATTAGAAAGACAACGTTTGGTTTACGGACCTACCTATAATGAGAAAAGCACTCCCGTTTCCTATTCATGAGCAGCATGTGAGTGGAAAAGAGGGGCGTGCAGAGCGGTCCAACGGGGGTCTAACAGGGACCCAGAACAGAGATAGGGTGCGCACCGCACAGTCATTTGATGCCGCACCGCGCAGTCAGTGTGTGTTTGTGTCATGTGTGTTTTCGTCCTATTTACTATGGCGACAGTCTCTCCATTCTTCGTGGTGAGATCTGTATGTACTACATTTATTTATTTTTCAGCGGATGGATGTAGAGTACACTACAACCATCCAGGGTCAAACAGGAGGGGGTAAACACCAGGGCTTTTCCCACTTTTTTTTATTTCTTTCATGCCCCACCTTCCTCCTGCGGTGCGTGCTGAATTTTATTTTTATCGCGACAAGGGCCCACGGAGCCATCCCTTTCCCTCGTCAACGGTGCTAACGTCGAAGTTTGGTTCTCACGAGAGCTTTTCAGCTGTATTTCGCTTTCACCCACACATTTTGTAATTTTTTTACCCCATGGGGATTCGAACTCACGACCTACGGGACTAGCGGATTACGAGGATACCACTAGACAACCGGAGTGACCGGAGTTCATCAGTAGTATTTTAGATGCAGACACAAAAAACTAGTTGTGTCATATTAAGAAAAAAAAAAAAACTAGAGACTGTAGGGCGCGCAGACTTCCTCTGACCGTGTGATCTCATGGTGTTAGTGTTGCTTGCGGAGGCGTTTTTGATTTCGAGAACCTCGCTGCGAGGTTCTGGAAAACAGAGCTCTGTCTCCACAGCAGTCGCCAAACGAGCATCTATTCTACGAGCTGCTGTTCTTCGTTTCCGAAGGTAAGGGTTAGGGTTGAAGGGGCACACCCGGTGCAGGCATCGGCTGTGCCGTCTAGTCGTGGTCGAGTTTCCGTAGCCCGTCGAGCCGAGGGATGCAAACGCCTCGCCCTGGCCCGCTGGTCCAGTCAGCAGCCGTAGAAAATTAGCCAGCAGACAGCCGGTGGACCTGCGGATCGGCAAAGGGGAGAATGGCTGCGAATCTTGTCGGAGAACGATAAACGAGTTTGGTGCTCAACAGTACACCGGTGCAACTACTATCCGTGCCTGGGTCTAGGGTGTTGTCCAGTGCGTTGTTTTCAATAGCGTTTGTTCTGCGGCGCTCGAATTCCAGGCCCATAAAAACGTATGATGTAGGTGGCGTTGCGCCGTTCACCCTCGTCGGGCGTGTATCCTTTTTTGCTCGTTCGGAGGGCGGAGCCTTGCTTGATAGCCGAATGGATACGGAGGCCCCACGTGACAGATGTCACTGCTGTATAAACGTGCAGAAAGTTGGGTCCTGTTGGCTGTCACCCTCGTCATGATGGTGTTCGTTTTGGTATTCAAAAGGTGCCCCCGACACAGCAGCAGAAGCGGCGATGGAGGCGGGTCTACCACAGAAGCTTACGTACGTCCTTAACGCTGCTTGCAGCTGCTGCGGTCTGGCCGCTTCTCCCGTCTCAATCCTGCCGGTGTGCTCTCTCATGCCCTCTCTCTCTTCCTTCTTGATCTCTCGTGAAACCACGTCCATGGTGCAGTTGTTCTGGCTGCGCCCTGTCTGCTTAGAAGGTGATTGCTGCTCCTTTTCTCTCCGCACTCCGTTGCCCGTTGTCGTGGAACGTAAAGCCCGTTACAAACCCAATCCGTTCACGCACACGGGCGTTGTTCTCGCCGCTGTTACTTTTTTTTTTCCACCTGTACTTTTGCCAGTGCTCATCAGGCTACGTAGTATCTTGGGCATTTCTTGGGAATTTGTGTAGCGAGCTTGAGGAAGTGGCCGCACAAAAGATAATGGTCAACCTGCTGAACGTGAGCACACTTCAATCTTAGTTGCTTGCGAGACGTGGCTCCTGGCTACACACCAGAGAGCAGTGCGGGTCCACCCTCCCCCGAGTTCTGCTGCCGAACTGCAGTTGAACGGCACGCCGCAGTAGGGTTGTTAATTCGCCATCATTGCGATCAACCGTTACTTTTGTGTTTTGGTGTTTTGATTTTGCGCATTTAGTAAAAATAATTTGGGGACGCGATACTAATCAATCATCCCACTCGAAATCGACATGTGCTTGGGCCGGCCTGAGTTTCGTGAGAACGAACCGGTGTGCGGCGGGATAAGATAAGCATCACCGCCGGGTAGATTCGGGTGCATGAGTCCCTTGCCACATTACCCGTGTCTGCGGGGATGCAATGTTCTCAAAGCTGGTACATTCACGCCTAATGCGATA
Organism: Ectocarpus sp. CCAP 1310/34; assembly: GCA_902602495.3. Taxonomy (NCBI): domain Eukaryota; class Phaeophyceae; order Ectocarpales; family Ectocarpaceae; genus Ectocarpus; species Ectocarpus sp. CCAP 1310/34. The sequence goes on along the minus strand of CACKRE030001566.1, from coordinate 78,533 downwards.
GCCGCCGGTACACTGTACGCGGACTCTAAATTTATGCGTAAAATAGCAGCGCCGAGTGCTCTGCTTGTTTACCCATGCATATGCATGTGTTGTTCCACCACCCCAGCATGATGAGGAATACGCGGCTACCCATACCTGCTGCGGTTGAAACATGTACATTGTAGACTCGATGCGTGGCATATCACCGAGTGTGCGAGCATGCTCTGTTGTGGGTTGTACATGTGTTTACCCATGACAAACACAGCGGTTGTAACGGAGCACAGCAGTAGTGTACAGATTAGCACTCACCTAGACTGTGGCGCACCCGGTCTACCCCGGCACCCCCCCCCATCGACGAGTGCAAGGTGGAGACAGCAGTAACCATGCCATTCTTCGCTAGTACAGCTCAAGCAGGCGAAGAAAAATCGGGCCGAAAGTCACAAGGCGATGTAGCTCTAAAGGGGTTACGTGCAGGCGCTAGCTGCTAAGGTCCTCGCATTAGCATGAGCTTGACGTACCAGAAAAAGACAAGTCAGCGCATCTTGGGTTTCGCGCTCTTCCATTGCGATGCGGCGGGCATCCGCTTCTCGTAACAAGCAACCCGTTTCTGATGCCACACGTTGTCCTCAGGGCAACACCAGCCAAATGTTTTCTTCAGGGCAAAACCAGCCAGGCGTTTAGCCACTACATTGAACACATGTTTTTTTTTTCGTAAACGTGTGTATCGCAGTCTCGTTGTGCTCTTTTTCCTTCCTACCGCAACATGTAGTGCTTCTGACAAGCCCGGTCACCCACTGCATTTTTGAACGAACATGACCCTTGTCGTTCTTGTCCTTTTGTACATGTACATGGCCGTTTGCTTTGCTCTTGTTGCTTTGCAGTACCATTGGCTACGTCCAGTGCTTCGGACAAAACCGTCAACCGCTACATTATCGAACATGGCCCATATCGTCGTTGTTCTGCGCATGTACGTGCCCGCCCTTTTTTTTTTTTTTCCTATCTCAACGTGCAGTCGGCACAACACTTCTACCCGGAGAGAGCAGCTAACCGGACGGACTAGACGCCCTTGTGTGCTGTCACCAACTTCGTAGCGAAAGCGGGCGATAGAGCACTATGTCGGTGATTGGGATAGACTTTGGGAATGACACCTGTGTGATCGGGATGGCCGCCCGGGGGGGCATCGACATCATCCTCAACGAGAATTCGAACCGAAGGAACCCTACCCTGGTGAGCTACTATGCGTACGTCAGTCACGTCATTTCAGGCAGAGGCGGGCAGGTCAGGAGGCGATGTCCATGTGCGTAAAGGAGGGGACAAGTCTGTCAGACGCACACGTCGAGAAGCGATGCGTGTAAAGCAGCAGGAGAGAAAGTCACCCAGGCAACATTAGTCAGACGGACTGCCAAGAGTGCGAGGTCGATGTATTGAACAGGAGAGCAGAAGTCAATCAGACAGAAATGTCAAGACGGGATGTCCATGTTTGTGAAGCAACAAGAGAGGAACAGGTTGGCATTCAAGTGAGCCAGTTACGTCAAAAGTATGTATGTAATGGAGATCTTTCCGTCGGTCGAATCAGTCATGCTTGTGAGACAGGCATGTCAAGGTGCGATGCGTGTAAGGCAGCAGGAGTAGCGTCAGACTTGTCAATTCAAGTGTAACGGGACGGAGAGAAGTCAGCAGTCATGTCATTCCAATCGCTCAGTCAGACATGTTGAGAGGCGTTGCGTGTCATGCAGGCGTAGTCCAGAGGCGATGCCGATGCTTGACAGGCAACAGGACGGAGAAAAAGTCAGGGGGACGAGATGCGAAGCCGAGAGACAATAGTCCCGATCGTTATGCAGCGCTTTTTGCCCAGCAGCAGGATGTGGCAGGTTGTCTTACTTATTTGTTTTATTTTCCCAAATGGCAGGTCTCTTTTCAGGGGAAGCAGCGGCTCATGGGCGAGGGCGCCGCGAGCATCGCCCGCAGCAACTTCAAGAACACCGCGCGGGAGGTGAAGCGGCTTGTGGGCCGCGTGTGGGGCACTCCGGACCTCGAGGCCGACCTCGCTCGATTGCCCTTCAAGTGCATGTGAGAAGAACGTTGAGCAGGAAGGGGGACCGACCGCCTCGGCGAGAATTTATTAAGTCATTAAGCGAGATAATAGAACAGGGCAGGGGGGGTACGCAGATCGTCTTATTCTTGGCCCCTGTACCCAACTTACCCACTTGCATGCTTTTGTCTGACATGTCTGCGTAATAATGGGATGGATGCCAACCAGGGGGGGGGTGGATCGGGGAAGGAGTGGGGTTGGGGGAGAGGAGAACACCACACAAAGAGGCTGGATAGCGCCCGTACGGATGGCAGTCAAGGGAGGTCGTGTGCATAAATCTATATCATATCAAAACAGGAGAGCTTGACCACCATTTGTTAGCCCCGGTTAAGGATCCCGCGTCCATCTCGGTTAGCCGGCGAAAACCCGGCGTTTCGCTCCGTCCCCGCATGCGAGTAGTCCGAAAGTGTTCACAGCCTTCATTTAATGTGTACGCACTGAGTATTTTCTTGCACGACCCCTTCAGCTACATTCATTATCGTACCCCCGTACGTCGCTCAGTGCGTCACCCCCCCCCNCGTCCCCCCCCCCCCCCCTACCCTGCGTTTTGTACTTTGAATGTTTCAGCCAGCATCCGGAAACCGGGGGCGTGGGCATCGAGGTTAACTACGAAGACTCGATCAAGGTCTTCACGCCAGAGCAAATCATCGCGTGCATGCTCACAAAGGTGCGGCGTGCTGCTGGTCTTTGTAGGTGTTGGTCTAGACTTGTGCGATGTCATCGTGGGTGCTTACTTTTGTGCTGCGGTGGGGGGGGGGCGTCTTGGCGTGCGGCTTGTCTGCGCGCGGTTGGGCGTGCGTCCCGACAGTGTGGTGCTGTTTCCATTGCTTGTTGTGTCTTATGTCTCTCTATGTCTATCGCGCGCTCTCTCTGTCTCGGTCCGTCTTAATCTGTTTTTCTTTCTGTTTCTCTCTCACTGTCTGTCTCTCTCTCCCACTCTCTTCATCCCCACACACCCCGCTTCCTTTTTTCATGTACTGCACCTGTAGGCGTCCAGCACTGTTTTTCGTTGTTTGATATCGGCCCGATATGATCTACGTGAGACACGCTTACCTTTTAACAATTCCGCCTATACGTTCCTTGTCGACGCTCATCCTTGCTTACCACATTGCTTCGGGCTGTTTGCCTGCGTTTGTTTGCACCAGTTGATCGCGATCGCAAAGGCGGCCAACAACGGCATCGATGTGGCGGACACTGTAATGGCCATTCCCGGTTGGTATACGGATGCCATGAGGAACGCGATGATGGTGAGAGTGTGTTTTCGGTCGAGACTGTTTTCAGCCTTCTGAAGGCGATAACGTTTTTGATTGAGATCCGTTTCAGCATGAGGAATCGCCGTAGTTTGACGTGTCGTGGTTGAGATTCCGCTTTGCACAAGGAAAGGCAACAGTGCTCCGGCTTGAGAATCATGTTTTAAGCATTAGGGACGCGGTGATTTGAGTGTTTTGGTTTTGAAGTCGGAAGATGAAACCGGACGCTAACAAGGCAAGGTGCATTTTTGCTCTTGTGACCCCGGGTGATGCGTCTAATGAGTACCGCCAAAACCGGCATTTGGCGGTGACGGCAACGCAGGCTATGGGTTAGATGAGCAACCGAGGTATCGCGAGGAACAGAGATGGCAAAAGATATAATCGTTCCCAGCGCTGTCAAGCAATATAGAGGCAATATATGAGACATTCAGATGCGCCGTCTCACTCTTGAAATGCCAGCCTGTTTCCACAGGAAAGCATAGAAGAAGAGAGTTTTCACAGGATTGCAGAGACAAGAAAGTGCTCTGTTGAGATCGTTCAGTCGTCAGCCCGCAGCTGAGAAGACGTGGGGGAGGCCCCCAACCCAGCCGTATCTCTGTGGATCGTCTAGCCTGGTGGCATACCTCCCGACAGGCTAGCCCTATGTAGCTTCTCTTTTTTTTTCTTTCCCTTTCACACGCCATCACCACGCGATGAGTGCATCCCTCGACATCATTGACATGGCCACGGCTACGCCCCCCACCGGTCCCGAAGAAACCGGGAGGAGCGTCGTCGCCATCGTGAACGAGCACAACCCTCACCTGTGGCAGTCCGAGAAAAAGTTTCGCGATGATCCGTGCGGGCGGCAGCACGCTGCGCCCTACTTCCGGCGCCGAGCTCGACGACCTGCACAGCCTCTGCATCGATCGTGCTGGCGAGGGTGGTGAAAAGGCTATGTAGGTCGTCCAGTTCTGTGCCGGGAGCAGGGCGCAGCGCGCCGCACGCGCGGTTGTCGGAACTGCATGCCACACGTGGACGTTGTGCTCGTTCACGATGGGGACGAGACGCCCTCACCGTCCCGCTGGCAGTGTTTAACGGTCGGCCACTGCTGTTGCATGCATGTGTGAATTTGCTCAAGCATAGTGTTTCGTTGACGATGGGATTGTTCAAGCCCGACAGAGACTGCTTTTTTTGCTGTTGCAGAAGGCAATATTCACTGTTATCGAACCTTCTGTTGAGTTGTTGTTAGCAAGGAGTCCACTTTTTTTTGTTGCGGCAAAAATAAGAAAGGCGAAAACAAAAAAAAATACCGACAACTATTCCTCTTCTTCTTTTTTGTTCATAGCATGCGCGTGGTCGGGATTCCTCCAAGTTCTCCATCTCGTTTCTCCGTGGCTTGATGCTGACGCCGGTGTCTTTTCACCTGTATCCCCTTTCATGTCCCTTTTATTGTCGTTTTGAGTCATGTGCAAAACGCATGTTCGATAGGAGGCTTTTCTGACGTCTGTGTCTTCTGATCTGTATCTCTCTTCTTGGTCCCTCTGTTGTTCCTTCTTTTTTGTTGTTGGAATGACGTGAAGAACGCGTGTTTGATCGGAGGCGTGAACTGCCTCCGTCTCATCCACGAGCACACCGCCACGGCGCTCGCGTACGGCATCTACAAGTCGGCCAAGGGGGAGTTCTCCGAGAAGGTGACTTGCCCTAACCAATCCTAACCAGCCCCAACCCTAGCCCTAACCCTAAGAAGTCTACCCCAAGTCGGTCAGGGGGAGGAGTTGTCCGATAAGCCTGTCTCGTGGTGTTTTTTTTTTTTCAGAAACTGGCTTTCTCATGTCGCCTGATGTTGGGAGGTCGACACCTGAGGGAACCAGATATTGTACGTGCTGCACGCCTCTTTGACCGGTAAACAGCCGTTGGCAATGTTTTACACGTGTATGCGTTGCTCGCTCATCCTAGTCGCACGCGCTGCACGCCTCTTGTCTCGCCAACCCCTCATCTTTGCAGAGTTCGCTTTGTTTCGTGCGTTTTATTTGTTATCCCTGATCAAGTCTCATCAGTCACGTGGCGTTTGGCGAACACCTTGCTGCATTATTCGTCTTGTTTTTTTTTTTGCGCGCGCCCTTACAGGAGCCTCAGTTTGTACTGTTTTTGGACGTCGGGCACTCTAGCTTCAGCGCCTCGGTTGTGACCTTTGTTCAGGTGAGTTGAGCCATCGATGCAACGGCCGTGCCAGCGGTAGTTACCGACATGGAATTGTATTTGTTGTTGTTGGTGGTGATGTTACAGTTGCCTGTTGCTATGTTTTTGTTATTGTTAGTGGTGCTGTTGTGGTTCTTGTATTTGTTGTGACGGTTGTTGCTGTCGCCGTTCACAGCCAGCACTTGTTATCGACAATGATTTATGTTGTTGTTGTTGTTGTTGTTGTTGTTGTTGTTGTTGTTGTTGTTGTTGTTCTTGTTCTTGTTCTTGTTACTGTTGTTATTGTTGTTGTTGATGTTGTTGTTGATACTGTTGTTTCCTGTCGTTTATGCTGTTGTTGTTGTTGGTGGTGGTGGTGGTGCTGTTGGCGCTGTCATCTTTGGTCTCGTTGCAAGATAGCTCTTGTTGCTATCGCTGTTCACAGCTGTGGTGCCGCCCCGCCCCCCGGCCGGTGCCCCGACGTGGCTGTTTTGACCAGCCCTTCGCTGACTCGAAGACGACAGTGCCCTCTCCACGTGCTTGTTCCTCCCACCGCGAACAAGCCTATCCTCTACGTTTAACTCTTTGTTTCGATTAACTCCCGCAGGGCTCGTTGACGGTGAAAAGCGCGGCGTTCGACAGCAATCTCGGGGGGCGGGACATGGACTGGGCCATCGCACAGCACGCAGCCGACGAGTTCAAGGCCAAGACCGGGAAGGTAAGCAGAAGGGAACAGGTAAACGCGCCCGCGCTCAAGAACCTCAAGCTTTGGTCGAGGTCCCGCCCATTCCGTCATTTTTGTCCTGAGGAAGCACAGGCGCTCCTGTGACATTACCTGAACGACCAACGTGTGGAGACTCGACAAGTGGGGGGTGGTAAGTGTGTGTCGGACACACTCTTACCACCCCCCACTTGGCGAGATTGGACACGTCGGTCATTCAGTTATTGTCGGAGGCGCGCCTGTGCTCAGGTGGCTCGGAAGCTTGCTTGATAGTGGGCCTGGTCTTGAGATCCATACTCGGGTGATTCGGCTCAAGTGTTGAAGTATCTTCTGGGGCTCCAATCTTTTACGCAAGATCCTGTTGTGATTGCTGAGGGTACGATTCTCTCCCTCCGTTGCAAATCAAACCAGCATGAGCACGCTCCAACTCCGAAATAATCCGTGGCTCAATCAAGTAGCCCTTCGCATACAGAACCGACACGCATTCAAGAAAGTCTGGGGCTCCAATCTTTTACGCAAGATCCTGTTGTGATTGCTGAGGGTACGATTCTCTCCCTCCGTTGCAAATCAAACCAGCATGAGCACGCTCCAACTCCGAAATAATCCGTGGCTCAATCAAGTAGCCCTTCGCATACAGAACCGACACGCATTCAAGAACGTGACAGGTAAGGAATTGAGCCTCATCATAATTAATGTAGAACTTGTTGTGTGCCCTGCTAAGAACCCCTACACCAATATATAAAGACTAGAAATTAAAAACTATGTTGTTTTGAGGGCAACCGAACACTGCCTTGGCAATGAATATTTGTTGTGTGTTTTTCTTTATTTTGTTGGCTTTTTTTATTTTCGATAGGACCGAAGAAAATTGATGGCTTCAAAATCCACACCACCGACAGATAAAGACCTAACGCAGTATTTGCAGCGATTCGTTTGTCCATTTCCATGGCAACAACATCACTTGCGATGAAACACAGTGCAAGTCTTGCATTATTTGTTCATGGCTGGGTGAAATTCGCACACGAGGAAACGTCGTGTCTGGAGCAATTCGTAACTCAATATGTAGCAGTTCCCCAATCAATATTGATGGCCGTGAAGTCACTGGCGATGAAACACAAAATGCATGGTGGCGCGTTGTTTACTTGTTCATGGCTGGGTGACATCCGCGCACGACGAAACGTCGTGTTCGTAGCAATTCCTTATCCTTATCCAACTTGGAATTATGTAGCAATTCCTTACTCAATGGCCGTGAAGTTACTGGCGATGAATCACAAACAATCCACCGTGTTGCGTCACTTGTTTGTGCCGGGGTGAAATTCGGACACGACGAAACAGGACCCGCGCACGAACCCTAAGGCGCTCTTGAAGCTCCTGGAGGCCGGTGAGAAGGCGAAGAAGCAGCTCTCTCCGATGGGAGTGACAGACGCGCCGATCAACATCGAGTGCCTGTGGGAAGACGTGAGTGCCTTCATTAAACGCTGGGTGAAGTCCTTACGGCAGGGTTCCTTGGTAGTAGTGCTTTTGTCTGGCATAGTGCCGGGAAAACGCGAGTGTCTTCATCGACGCTGTATGAACTCCGCACGGCAGGGTTTCTTTGTAGTTCATATGTCTGACAGTGCCGGGAAGACTTGCGAGTGTCTTGATCAACGCCGTATGAACTCCTTACGGCAGTTTTTTTTTGTGGTGCTCATGTCTGGCATAGTGCCGGGAAGACGTGAGTGGCTTTATCGACGCCGTTTGTTGTGAAACTCCCTGCGGCAAGGGGATACTCTGTTGTGCTGGGAGGACTTCAGTACCTTTGCGGCACAACTCCTTGCGGCGGAGAGGTTCCCTTGTGGTGCTGATGCCTGGTAAATGCTGGGAAGGCGTGAATGTCTTTGATCAACGCCGTTTGGCCCTCTTTCGGCAATGCCTTTGTAGCGCTGATGCCTGGTCAAGAGTGCGGGGAAGGCGTGAATGTCTTTGATCAACGCCTTTCGTTCTACAACGCCCTTGTGGCAGCAGTCCACAGAGCAGAATTCCCTCTAGGGTGCCGGTGTCTGGTATGGTGCGTGTAACGTTTGGCTGACACATACGGAATGATGTAGTCAATGTAGACGTTGTAAGGAGCGTTTATCAAGGATTAGCGCTGGTGTGTGCCGAGCGAACTCACCCATGCTTAACCCTGAGATGCGCCCTTTGGAACGTCTACATCAAGTTGATCAGCCCACGTGTGCCAGCTAACTTCACCCGCTCCATACCCGCACTGTATAGAGGGAACTCTGCTGTGCTTTGAATGAAGTCCCTCTCTGTCGATACTTGCCACGGCCTCGATGTTGCACCGTCAGCCCGCGAGAAGAGCTATATTGTCGTGCGGGGCCAAAGGCTGTCGCTGTTGTTGTGTCGACAGCCGTGGCGGCGGCTACTGTATACTTGTGAAGTATGACACAAGATGACATACCCCCAGGACCAATTTTCGAAGCTCGATTGCGCCATGACGAAGAGGATGCATGAATGAAACAATTACATGATCGGAAGGCTCTCGACGAGTCAGCTTCCACGCCACCGTTTACGCCACTGTTAAGTCATTTTGTGTTGTTGAAAAACCGATTTGAAAATCGGTCCCGGCGGTGGGTTTCTCGTGTCATGCGGTATTCCTAGTGCTTCCATTCCTGCTGCAGTCGTTGCCCGCTTCCCGACCTGCCGCCACCAATTATCCTCCACGGCCCTTGTGAACGAAAAGAACGAACAACCGGTTTTTCATCACCGCCATCACGCACACGCTGCTTTGCTGCCCTTCCGCGCCTGATGCACGCAACTACACCCAGACTCAGCTGGACTACAACGTGACCCTTCGCAGTTGTACGACTGCTGTACAAAATCCACACCCCTTACGAAAAGGTTTCTCATGGCCCTGTAACGCATACACTACCACCCTTTCCGCGCGTGAACTACTCCCGAACGCAGTTGGACTACAATGGGCGGCTTAGCCTGGAGCAGTTCGAAGCCCTCATCAAGCCCATCGTAGACCGAATGGACGCTCCCATCTTGAAGGCCCTTGCGGATGCGGGTGTCACGAAGGAGCAGCTCGGTTCGGTGGAGATTGTTGGCGGCTCTACGAGGTGGGGGGGGGAGGGGGG
>CACKRE030001566.1:23574-54729 GCA_902602495.3 Ectocarpus sp. CCAP 1310/34 | reverse complement strand
CCCCCCCCCCCCCCTCCCTGTCCTACTTGCTCATAAACGTAATTAATCTCGTCTTTCGTCGATTGTACTCGTACATACTTTGGGCTCGTTGTCGTTCAGGAAGCATCCAGTGCGAAGGCGGAAGGGGAAGCTCCCAAGTCCGGCAACAGCATGGACGCCGATACCACACCACAGGAGGCGGCACCACCGGCAGATGGCGTGCCTCCCTCCAAGACTACCGCCGCTACAGCGGAGCCGGAGACGCCTACTCCCATGGAAACCGACGAAGTGGAACAACTGGAGTAAAAAAACAAAACAAAAATTGTGCCTTTCTTTTTGCTGGGGTGAAGTGGTTTTTGAAGGCGGGGAAGAGGAGAGCAAAATGTGTGCTGTGTTTTGGGAAAAAAATACTGGAGGGATGGAAGCAAGCAGGCAGTACGCATTTGGCTGGATTGACGGAGTGAGACTGGGAGGGAGCATCCACGAGTGTACTTGTTTTTTCATGTCATCTTTGCTTTTTTCTTTTCGCTTTTATTCTATCGATATTCTACCTCGAGTGAAGCAATTTCTTCGTCGACTTTTGTGTCGCTCGGGTGGGAAGTTAGGGCGAGGTCCTTAGCAAGACCGGGGAGGGGTGGGGACGGGGGGCCCCTTGAGGTCTTGCCATTCTCGAGGCTCCCTTCGTGTTTGCCAGTGGACAAAACCGTGGACGGAAAGCATCCATCGGCACCAAACAAGCTGCTGGCGTTGGTCTTGACGCTCTCCGTGTGGGTTGGTCCTTCTGGGAAGCTTTCTTGTGCCGCCTGTTTGTGTCGTTGGCCGCCGCCGCCGCCGCTGCCCGCAGCTTCTTGTCTCGTCGGCAATTGGGCTCGCCCCCCGCGTGCCCACCGGGTCTGTAGGGATGATGCGAGGCCAATGGTCTAGAGACTAAGGCATGTCCAACTGTCGAGGACACCTTCCCGCCTTTCTGTCTGGTAGTACGCACTTCGACTTCCCGCGGCCTCAGCGGATTTGTTTTTTGTAGCCCGGCGGGCGCACGAGGTGGAATTGGAATGGACGGGAGAAGGTGTTCCGAGGATACTTGCTCATCGGCGAATGCCCGATGGGATGGGATGGGGGGGGGTGGAAGGAGTTGCTACCTGTCGAGTTAAGTCGACGGAGAGGGAATTCTGTGGGCATACTACCAGTTTCGCAAGTCTCAAGTAAAATAAGATTGGGTGTATGCGTGGTATCATGTTTTGGTTCTTCGGGGGTTGCGGTGGGTCTCCTTGTCTTGATCCCGCCCTTCAAACTCTTGCGGTTTTTCTTTTTCGTCATTTCACAAGAATTAGCAGCAGCAGCACAGGTTCTTGCAAAGATAAGGTTGCAATCCGATTGTGCCATGCGGTAATTACTGGTGTTGCTTGGGACGAATGTAGAAGGTGGGCGCGGAGGCAAGGCGCACGGGATATATGGGTAGTGAGAGTGCCTCGGGACGGTGACCGCGCCGTGTTCTTTTTCCCTCTTTTTTCTTAGAATGGGTGCGCGAGGCCTTGATGGAATCGGTACTTCGCGGGGCAGGGCGCAGGCATGGGGTCAAAAAACGATGGACATCTCCTTCAAACCTGTTATGTTGGCGTTGGGTTGTCTCGATACTCCAAAAACGGATTGAGCGTCCTATAGACTAATAGGAAAACGTGGGGTTGGTTACCTACCCGCCCACCGCAAACAGTCGCGGTCTTGCCGTGTTGTTTTTGCCCGACTTTTCGTGTTTTCGACCCTTCTCTGCACCTCCGCCCACTACACAGGCCACCATCGTAAAGTGATAGGGTTCGAGGAGGATAGCTAAGGTCCGAATTAAGGCCTTCCCGCTAAAAAGAAAAAAAAAACTAGGGAATGAGGGTATGTGGGGATCCACGGCTGGGCAACTACTTGTTGATGAGGCTTTTCGCTTGAAATGGGACCATGAAGCCCACGCAGTCCCCGCGGGCGCAACGCCGTCAGGACGTTACGCGGTGCCTGCTGAAACCACCCCTAGTCAACGCGCAAGCTGCTGGAAGAATACCACCGCAGTTGGATGTATAGATGCGATCGAGGGTTTGCCCACACCGTACCCCAGCACAACGGTCAGGACGCTCCGTGATGCCTGGCCTGCTAACACCCGTTTCGTAGTCTAAGACAAAAGCCGCGACGACGCATTTTCATGTAGATGTTCAGGTGCCATAGAATATCTACTGCTGCTACCGTGCATGTCTCCTTGAGATCGTTGTTACTTCGAGCAAGAGAGCAATGCATCGCTGAACGATACATCTTGCTCGAGCCCCGACCTCAGATTTACCTCCAACAGCGCTTCGGGGTCGTGCCGAAAATCGTGGCAATCGTGGCACCCAGGAATCGTAGCAAGCCCGCCAGCGCTGGCATACCTACCATGGTACACGTTTAAGACACTGTTTCGCTCAAAATGAGACATTGATAAAAAGTCCAGATTTTCGTGTCCGACAGTGCCCCACGCTCCACACGCACGAGCAGCATTCGTTGTATGATTTAATAGAACAAAACAACCAATTAGAAGCTCCCCTGCTTAGGGACCCTCCCAAACAGTGATCTGCAATCACGTTCCTCCATTCATAATTCGAGATAGCTAGCACAGACTAAAAAAAAGATAGCACCCATAACCCGTAACTGTTCATCCGGGAAAATTCAACGTGGAAACAAAAAGGGAGGCGAGAGCGAGGGGGGCGCACCGCGGAGAGGTACTCGCGATACCATGCACCATCCATCTGCTTTCAACTCTCACCACTCTATTCGAACGTGAAAGATAGTCAAAACCGAACAAACCCTCTAACAACAAACAAAATCATCATGCGCTGGAGGCCCCTGGGTACGTCGATGCTGCAGACAAAAACACAGCTAATAATAAGGGAAAAAGAGCAACCAGTTTTCATTGCCGTGCTCCCCCCGGCCAAAAAAAGGTACAACGAAAGGACACAAGGTGCGGCTCAGCCGTTTCGCCCGCTACAACGAAGCCAGGCTAAGCGACTTCTCTTCTACGCCCCTCCCGACGCTCCGCTCCCACTCCTCCTGCTCCCCCTCGAGCATGGCCAGCGCGGCGGCGGACTGCGCCAGCTCCCGCTCCAGCCTGTCCACCGCAGCCTCCGACTTCTTGTTCCACGCCTTGTTGAGCGACTTGCGCTTGGATTCGATCTCTAGCGCTCGCTGCTCCTCTGCCGAAAGCAACGCCGCCGCAGCCGCGGCGGACGAGTCCGACTTCCTCCCCCCGTCGCTGGGGTTTGCGTCACCCCCTCCGGCTTTGTCCAGCCCTGCACCTAGCCTAATAGTAGCGCCCACGTGCGTGGGCTCCCCCCGCTCCTCTAAGCTTCGCTTGGACTCCACGTCTAGCTTACCGGCCGGAGTGACGGCCAGAGCGGGTAATTCTAACCCCGCCACAACCCTGCAGGCCTTCTCCAACCCTGCTACCCCCAGCCCGTTCGTCACCTCGTCCGCCGGGTGGCCGCAAACCTTCACCTCATCGGCCTTTCGCTTAGAAGGCGCCCCCGCCGCCGCCGCCGCCGCCGCCTTCTTGCTGCCGCTCTTGCCCCCGCTCTCCCGTCTCGCAGGCACCGCGTCCGTCGCCGGTGCTCGGTCCAACGCCGCCACGAGCACCGCCTCCACCGCCTGCGTCGACTCGGACGCGTCAACGCCGGCCTTGAACTCGATCTTAAGCGGCCGGTCCCCGGCAGCGGCAAGGCCGGCGGCGCCGCCCTTCTCCACGCCGCTCGCCGGCTGCCGCTGCTTCGCCTCCAGGCCCTCCGCCTCCGCGATCAGCGCCCTCGCCGCCGCGACGGCCTCGCTGGCCGGTTCTCGCAGTCCCGCGTCCACGAATATCTGGCCGACCTTGTGCTCCCGGACGCGATAGTTGCGGTACGGCTGCCGAAGCTTGGAGAGCGCCTTCGACTCGATTTGCCGCACGCGCTCGCGCGTGAGCCCCAGATCCCGACCGATCTCTTCGAGGGTCTTGGAGGTGGCACCGTCGAGGCCGTAGCGCGCTCGCACCACCTGTTCGGGTTAACGGGGGGGCGGCGGCCGGGCGGTCGGGCGGTGGGGGGGTGGGGGCTCAGCTTTTCTATGCGGCAGCTTTCGTATTGGCTTGGTGAATGCCTTGTTGATCCAGAACACGGAAGCGACAGAAAACACAAGCAAGCGGGCAAGACAAACCGGGGTGGAACGACGCGAGACTGCGCTTCGCTTCGAACAAACGAGCTTCACACTGTACAACGTGAACGCATACTGCTGGTCTCTACATGTACGCGACAGCGACAGCGAAACAAAAACATAAACCATAAAGAGGGAAGAGAGAGAGGGGAGCACGAAGATGTAATCCACCCACCTTTTGCTCCCGGTCTTTGAGCGTGGCCAGCAGCGCCGTCACTTTCCCCTTCATGTAGAACGCCTGCGTCGCGTCTTCCGGGTTGGGGGTGCTCTTCTCGCCGATCTGGGTCCCCAGGTCGTCAGCGGCACCGTCGGACACCTTGTTCGAAGCACGCGTGTCGAGGCTGATGCTGTCTGTACGCAGGGCCGCCTGACGGTAGTGCTGGAGGGAGGAGGATGACCGAAGGGGAGCCGCGGTGGGGAAGAGGGGGGGAGGGATAAGGACAGCGGTTACACAAACAACAGTTTCACACCGCTGACGTGAAGTTAAAAACAACATACTCCGTGTACAGAGAGACTACCCGTCACGAGACAATACAATACACCCAAACCGAAGGGATGCACGGAATGTTTGCGAAAAGTTGCAGACTTTGGCACAAGCTAGCTAGCGTACCTGAGTCGCCTCCATTTCGCCATGCATGCAACAAAATCTTCACACCATACACACAGAGACAGTTTGTGCTTTAAACCGCACGGATACTGACGTCTTTTCATTGATCAGCCGGTTAGCGCGGTCGATGCTAGTGAGAAAACACACACACGCACACACAAACACACCTGAATCTTCTCGACGGTGGCCCCGAGCTTGTCGCCGAGCTCTTCGTCCGTAGGCACCCTACCATCCACCGTAAGCTCGTACGTGTACTTCCGGATGGAGCTCAGAAAGGCGTGCACTTGAGTGGGCAAACGAATAACTCGGCTCTGTTACCGGCAACAACCAACAACGAAACGAAGAGGGCGTTTCCAGATGGTTAGGCCGGGGCGCGCGCGCGGAGGGGGGGGAGTACAGCGTCCATGCAACCGAGGTAGACACCACGGGGCGCCGACCGTCTAATGCAAACCTCCTTTGTCCGGTGTTTCCATGGCGACGGTTTTACTGCTCGAAGAGCCAAGAGACGGCAACTCGCCTCTCACCAAATACCGCCTTTTTTCCCTAAGAACATTTCTTCGCAAAAGTTTCAACGTAATCTCGACTCCTTCCCATGTGGATAAAGGTTTTACGGACATCAGAACATGCAGTGAGCGGAGACCGGAACAATGTTTAATGTGAAGGTAACAACAACACAACATGGAACCCTACCGCAAAAAAAAAAAAACAACGTCGTCGAGTCAACACAAACCTGGTTCGCGATGCCCGTCAAGATGCTCTTCTTGATCCACCACTGGGCGTACGTATAGAACTGGAAGCCCATCTCCGGGTTGAACTTCTCGCACGCCTTCACCAGGCCCATGGTGCCCTCCTGGATAAGGTCCGGGAACGCCAGCCCCCGGCCCCGGTAGCCGCGCGCCATGCTCACCACGAGCCTGAGGTTAGCCGAGATCATGTGCTCCTTGGCCTCGTCCGCGACAGCGAGCTCCCGCAGCAGCTCGTCCTTGGTGAGGTGGAGCGTCGAGGCCCACTCCTCGCAAGAAGGGGCTGCCCCGTGGGCGGTCTCGAGACGATCTCGGACGCGCTCGAGCTGGAGGCCTGCCGGCGGTGATTTCGGTGCCGGTTCGGAGGGGGAAAGACAAGGGCGGTTGATGTTCACTTTGTTATGTTTCGCTTAAGCCACACAATTTAATCCTTCTCAAACATTTAGGCAAAGGATCAATTACTGTTCGTGTAAGGTACCGATGAGCTATCCTTTCGAAGCCGCGTGGTTGCCTTTTTCTTTCGTTGTCAACTCTTTGTCGGATGAACAAAAACGTGATTGTTTCAACAGCATACGTAGTCAGCTTTCTGATGGGGTTTGGATCAGCGTCAGGAGGGGGGGGAAGGGGGGTCGTGGCTGTGTGTACATGCAGCAACGAACACGCAAACTGAGAACCTTTCATGTAATGATGTATGCATACGTCGCACCTGAATCAACGCTACCAGTGCGTTGAGAATAACCCATGGTAACAGCGCCCTTCTTTTGAAACTGAAATCTCCTTCAGCGTGGGGATATTACGTCGTTCCAAAAGACCGAAACACAAACCCCTTAGCGCTACCAGAGCAACCTAGGCCCTCCTCATCTGATCTTGTCTCAGAAGAATCCGAGCAGGTGTACGAAAGGGAGCCCTCTGTGTGAGAGAGGATTGAAGTGTTGAGTCACGCTGCAGGAACACAAACACGTACGTAGATACCGCACTTGCAGATGCGCCACCATTTACGTCACAGCAACAACTGTACGGCTGTATATACCGGCGGTGGTCACATTCATACTGCGAGAATTTGCTGACACAACCATGACAGGTGGTGGCGAAGAGCAAAAAGGGGGGGGTGTGATTTTGGCGCTGTACACGCTCACCCCTCTGGATTTGTCGCCCAAGGACAACTTCCTCGTCGGGCTTCAGCAGCTTGATCTTCTTGAGGGTCTTGAAGTACACGTTGAGGGGGTTAGCGTCAGACGACGACGACGACGACGACGACGACGACGACATGGCGGAGACAGTCTTCGCGGGGACGGAAGGCGAAACTTCCTTCGAAGGTGGTGCAACTCCTCCCGCCGTATCTGCCTTCGATTCGGCGGCGGCGGCGGTGATTTTCTTTTTCTTGCCGCTGCCGCTGTTTTTTCTTCTGAAGCCCTTCGCCGGCGGCGGCGGGTTTGCCAAAGCGCGTCCTCCTCCTCCCATCGCAGCTACTGTTGGTGCTCTTGCTTGCGAGCCTGCCCCCCTAGCCCGCAATTGCTTGTCTACTGCCCCCACGTCAGTGGCGGCCCTATCCTTAACCGCTGCCCCCGCGCTAGATGACGACTGAGGCACCCTATCCCGGCCCCGCTTTCGCGTCGCCGCCGCCGCCGCTCTCGCCGCTCCCGACCTCGCCGCTAC
Organism: Ectocarpus sp. CCAP 1310/34; assembly: GCA_902602495.3. Lineage (NCBI taxonomy): Eukaryota > Phaeophyceae > Ectocarpales > Ectocarpaceae > Ectocarpus > Ectocarpus sp. CCAP 1310/34. Next base: position 47,553 of record CACKRE030001566.1, on the reverse strand, counting down.
CCCCGGCCTTGCCGCCGCCTTTCGGCTGCTGGACGCCATGCTATAGCGCGAAACCGCTGCTGCCGCTCGGCGTTCACGCCGCCCCGGTGCTGACGCCGCTGACGTGCTTTCGCCCAGGCTTGTTGCCGCTAATCGGCGCTCCGCGCAGTGGAAAGAATCTCCGGCTCCGTGCGTTCGCCCTGGGGGGAGAGGGGGTGGCGTGGCGGCAACAGCGGGCAGGCAAGGGGACATCAACATAATTGATGTGTTGCATCGCTGCTCCCTTTTCATGATGGCAGGAAGTTGAAAAGAAACCCGCTGCTCACGGCACTTCAACTTTGGTTCGTGCACAGGGACATTTAGAGGCTTGTCTACATGTTTGTAAGACGAGACTGTACAAATTCCTTTTCGTTTAATGACATGTGGGCATGTGAGTTTTGACTCAGAACGTGGGGCGGAATCATGTTCGTACACATGAAAGGCCAAACGCTGCGTAATTGTACACCGGACAGCTTGAAACCGCTGTTTTTCATCTGGCCACCAAGCCAATTCGCGAAAGCTAGGCAACACGGGAAGTGCTTAGACCCATCCCGAGAGCACCGGCCTGGCATGGGGGCCAGCTGACTCGTCGTGTGCAACGCTCTCACCGAAGCTGGCGGGTGGAGCGAAGCCCTGTGTTCGTGGCGGTGCCGAGGCACACATTGCCCCAACCACACACACGGCCGTCAATCTTCGCCGAATGAGAACCATTGGCAGGATCGCGCCGCCACCGACGAAGCTCCGCTGGTCCCACGCGTCCGACCCTTGCCCCCTCCCCTCCGTCTCCGGCAAGCAGTCCTCGCTGTAGTGTTGCAAACGTCGTCCCGGTGTCGACCACGTTGAACTGCGCGCGCGAAACGTGAGGCCACACTTGTTTTTTATTGGCCCGGTTGAATGGGAAACTGCTCGGTGTTGCGTTGACGCGTTAGCCCTTGCGATCGGATCCCACGCAGTGCTAGAAGGACCCCGGTTGCTGCCGAGAAGCTTGTTGAAGATATGCACTCGCTCTCGTTCTCTCTTTGACGTTGCTTTTTGGGGGTCAGGCTGTCGCGTGCCTATTGTAGTTGCCTTCTGCGGACAACGAGTGTATTTTGGCGTTTTCCCTTTGCGGGGTTGCTGCCCTATGATCCCCCCGCCTGGTGTCTGTCAGTTGTCAGTTGCCAGTTGTCAGCAGCAGCAAAGCGAGGAGGGCTTATCATCATTCGTTTGCGGTTTGGATTGTGGTGTGTCATGTTGCTCGTTCGAGGCCTTTCCTTGCTGGCTGTCGGCCTCGCGGTGGCACCGACCGGCTGTGCGCTTGTCCCGCCCACGCCGCTGCCTCGGACGTCAGCGGGAGGCCACGCTGCTGCGACTGCGAGAGGCAAACATGTCAGGCAAGGATGTCCTCTATTCTGCAGACGTATGTACTTGCAGCAGACGTAGGGTCGGTCCTGTAGAACAATCGCATACGTGCCTACCATGTGTGCTGGCAAGCGTTCATGCTGGCAAGCCTCCAACCCTCTCCCTTGTGTACGAGTCGAACGATCTGTCGTGTCGTCTCAACTGTTCTCTCAGTACATCGCCCACGTTCATACGCCGTCCTAGATTTAAGTATATGATGAGTGTACACATCGTCAACTCTGCAACCCTTTACAGCAGTGTATCGTGTGTTCTTGTTCCGAGACAGGATGTAGATGCAAACACCTAGCGTCAGTTGGAAGTCAACGTTGTCGACTGCGCGGCGATGATGCACGTACCACTTGATGAAACTGTTGCAGGGCTGTTGGTACTTTTACTTTTTTGTAATGCTGTGAGGAGTTACTTCGGAAACATTTTGTACTTCGAAGTACCATTCAAGAGGGTCGTCCACGGAGACGACCTCGCTGTACTCTTCGTGCATTGAGCTACACAGCGGTAAGTTGAGGCCAGGACAGCCGTCGGGTAGGGAGCCGGACAGGACAGGGAGGAAGAGACAGGGGAAGAAACTCTGACAGTGAGAAAAGGCGACACGCAGCTAGCTCTCGTACCGTATTTTGAAACGTCTAAGACGGCGACGTGCCGAGAACAGTGCTGGGAAATAGCGCGGAACGTGCAAGGCATCCGGAGGGTTGACACGGGATGTCCCCGGAGTTGCTCACAACTCTGCGCAACCCTACTGCTTGAGTGTGAGTGGGTTCCGGTAATCCCGCTCGCGCGCAGCAGCTTTGGCATTGTGCGATGTTTTGCTGCTGTCTGTTGATGAGAGAGGAAGAAAATCGCTGCTACTGCTGTACATCTAGCGTGTACACACGTGTTCGGGGCGCTAGACACATACACATCGATAACTCACACACAAACTTCTTGCGGCAGCTGGACGTGGGTGCTTTGAGTATACAATCAGTACGGAGTAAAATCTTCGGTGTATTTGGCCTTGAGGGACGCCATACGAGTATCATCATCCTTTACCAGGCGTCTCCCCTTTCTCTGTCTGGATGTTGTGCATAACCTTTAATACGGCAGCTGGACGGGGGTGTTTTCTAGTATACGATCAGCATCGTGGGTGTGCACTATTACAGTGTTAGTTGATTCTTTAGTTTTCAGTCTTGCGGACGCAATGCGAATATGGTCATCCTTTGCAAGGCGTCGCCCCTGTACTCTCTCTGGATGTTGAGCATCGCTCGATCGTTCTCTTCTCGTCTTTGGACGAGTTTTGTTTTCAAATCGTGCAAGATGTTCTCGACTGACCGACCTGTCTCTGAAACCTCTTTTCCGCCCGCTCTCAGGCAAATCGCGTCTTGGAGAGGAGGAGCGGTTGAAAGCAGCGAGGGCGGACCACCTCTCATGAACGCCCAGCTAGGACTGGTCAGGGTCGCTGGATATGGCATCATCGCTGGTTCTCTTTGCCTCAAGGTGCCCTCGTAGGATCAGCTCTCTGTCTCTGTCTGTATGACTCCCTCCATCTACATGTCTCTCTATGTGCATCTCTATTTATTTCCTCTATCTCTTTCTTCATCTGTCTCATCTCTACAGTAGATGTATATATCGCGCTCTTTGGCACGTGCAAGACCAATTCAGAGGCGAGCCGCAGAGGCGGGTGTCCTCTGCTACGAAAGGGTAAAGACTTTAGACCTAGAGTCCTGGGTGTACTAAGCTCACAGAAGTCTCAACAGCAGCAGATGAACGCTCTTGTTGCAACAACAGCAGCGGCGACATGGCACCGAGAGGGAGCGTTGTTGTTTGTTTCGACTGTTGTCGGGGTCTTCCCGTGGCACTCCGATCCAGGTTTCAAGTGACCCTTGCAACTCTCCACACAAGCAGCGTTGATTCCAGGGTTCGTGCGTTCCTCCTTACACGACCGCACTTGGTTGCCATTCGTCCATTTTTTTTTGGCGTTTGGGAGGCACAGCAGTGCCCCAAAGTAGAAGAGGGAAAGGATGACGAGGGGAACCAATTACAGAATTTGCTAGGCGGTGATGCGCACAGAGCATGCTTGTGGAGCGTATATTCCTCTTCCCATCCTCGCCCCTGCCGTTCCCAAAGTGAAACCTCTGAGATTTACCGAGCTCGTGACGTCGAGGCAGCCACTTTAGTGTCGTACAGAGCCACCGTGACGGCTCAAGCTCCCCCCCCTTGTTCCCCGCCTTTGGTTTGTATAGATCAACCCCGCGGGGGTGTCACGCTTATGACCGTCTGAGATGAATTGTGACTCCCCCCTCGCACCCACCTCTCCATCCTCCTCTCTGCAGACCCCCCAGATCGCACGGGTGTGGCACGCCAAGTCCCTGGTGGGCCTCGCGCCGGCTTCCATCTACGCGGACGTGTTCCTCTTCGCGACCTCCGTCATCTACCACGTTCTCAAGAGGAACCCCATCCGCGCCTACGGCGAGTCGGTGGTCGTGCTGTTCCAGACGCTGGTGATGGTGGGGCTGCTGTGGCGGTTCGGCACCGAGGAAGAGGTTGCCGTATCCGACGGCGGCGGCGGCGGCAGCGACGAGGAAGGTATGTTGGGGGGCTGGGGGGGGGGTTGTACTCATAGCCGTGTATGCCGTATTTGACGATTGACCTCGGATCATCACTACCAAGCATTGACGGAGCACGGCCGGATTTCTGACCAGACCAGGTTCCCACATCACCAGCGCCGTGAGGAATTCGGCGAGTCGCATGGGAAGGAGTGTTGGGTTGAGTGCAACGAGAGAGAGAGAGAGGCTGGAAAGCGGTAACGTTGTAGCGGTAGTTCTTTGGGGTGTGACGGGGTATCATTTTCGGACAGTGGGAGTGGGAGGTTGTGCTGATTTTTCAGGAGCTGACGACGTGGGGCGAGGGCACCGTTTTTCATTTCGACGGCAGCAAGGGGGGGGGGGTCACTTCTACCAACGGTATTGACGGGGTCGTGTAGAGACAGTGGCGACAGCGGGAGCAGGTATTGGGACCCCTCTGGAACTCGGCTTGAGGCCGAGGGGGGCCGGAACTACAACCGGTAGTAGTCGGAAGGGGTGGCGGCCTGATAGGGTTCACCCTACGGTCGCCCGATTCCCACCCCTTCTGTTGCGTGTGGTACAGAGAGCTGGGGTTAGGGTTAAGGTTACAGCCACCGGCGCCATCCTCGCGTGCAAGCATGCATCATTAACCGTACCGTAGCGTGATTCTTCTCAATCTGTTGGTTTGTTTCAACGATCTCTAAAGAGGGGTCCCGTGGCCTAAGGATAGGAAGGAAGCGACGTTGCGTGGAGTTGAGGGTAGGGAGTTGTACTAATGTAAATGCATGCCGCAGTCGTACGGCTGTTGACCTCATACCCCTACACTGGGCGGGGGACATCGGGGTGCACTCTGGCGGGTGCGACAGCAACTCCCCGCATGCACGCCCCGACCCTCTGTCTGTCGTGTAAACTTTATTCTGCTGCTCCTGTGCATAGCTCGGACGAAGACTATCCAAGACTAGTGCGTTAATCTCTGCCTACAGCCCCCACGGCACAACATTTAATAAACTGTATGTTGCTGACCCGGAAAAACGTTTGGACAGCTCTCGTCACCAAGAGCATCAAGAAAGTAAAGCCCGCCGGGGGAGGACCTCTCGGGAGGACGGCGATAGCGGTCGGCTCCGTGGCGGCCTCGGTGCTGTGCGTGCTCTACCTTCCCGAACGCCTGTGGGGGCTGCTGGTGGTCGTGTCCACGCCGACGATACTGGCGGTTCAGCTGCCGCAGATTTGGAAGAACTGGCGGCAGAAGCACACAGGAGAGCTGGCAATGCTGACGGTGCTGCTCGCTTTTGGGGGGTCATCCGTTCGGATAGCAACGACCATAGCGGTGAGAGGCGGCGGGATGTATGATTAGGCATGCCGTACATGGGTTGCTGCGGAAGATTTCATACCCCCGTGGACCGATTTTCAATGCTCTGCAGCTATGGCAGTGAGGGTGCCTATGTTGGAACCTTCTCATCGAGATCTTTCCGAGAAGTCATCAGTTGACTGCGGCATCGATCTTAAGAAATCTTTCCAGGGGAAGTGTGGAATCGTAGTGCAACACATCAGATGGGTTGCAAAAGATAGCACACCCGGTCGACCGATTTTGACAGCTCGATTACTTAGCAGCGCAACAGCGGTGAGGGTGCCAGCGTTGGAACCGTTATGTCAAGAGCTTTCCGAAAATACTTCATTCATTCTAGGATTGCATAAATCGGCCCAGGGGAAGTGTGGAATGTTATGCAACACATCAGATGGATTGCAGAAGATGGCACACCCCGTCGGCCAATTTTCAACGCTCGATTACTTAGCAGCGCAACAGCGGTGATGGTGCCAGCGTTGGAACCGTTTTGTCGGGAGCTTTTCCGAAAACGCATCGTTGACTCTTATGGCATTCTCGTCGTCATGGAGTGGTCGGGCTTAACAGAATCGGTCCAGGGACTGGAAATGCTTCTGCAACACGTTTTGCTACCAGTTTTACCACGCTGTAGGGCGGAAATTGACGTGGCGGCGAGAGCCTGCGAATGTAGATGACACATTTCCCTCTCCACGTTCATGGGTGTCTCCGTATTCTCGGATTTCAAGGCAGTCTAGGCCTGAAGGCGTTTTTTTATTCTTTCTTTAGTAACACAACAATCTCATCTCTTCCACAGATGAGAGTCCGGGATAGATTAACAATGAATTCATAATGTTGTATGATGACCAACTTGTATTTCTACGGTTCCCCGAGCAGCATACTGCGATATCTCCCCTGTGGGTACCAGGCTCAACAGGCGTTGTTTTGTGAGGCCGGTCTATTGGTGGTGATATGTAGTGCTGGGGCATGGACCTTGCATCTGTAGGCCTGCTTCCCGTTGGCATTGGGAGAGGTAAGAGCGGCTGTAAAGGGCACACCTGCACTTGCGTCACACGTGGGACGCGGAGAACATGCAGGCACGTTGCTTTGTGTACCGTGGCATGCGTTCCTTCAGGACAATGCAGAAGGCCTTGCTACTGCTGCTGCTGCTGCTGCTGCTGCTACTGTTGTTGTTGTTGTTGTTGTTGTTGTTGTTGTTGTTGTTTTTCAAGAACTTGCACCGGAACCTGTGGCCCGACACCTTGCTCTTCGAGCTGATAGAACCGAATTTCGCCGTCGTTCGCCGATACAAGCAAAGTTCTCAATACGCGACCCCCCCCGCCCCCCCTACCCCCCCTCCCCCTGGTGTTTGCCATCGGGGTTGGGTTTTCGTCGCTTGGCAACGACGTTGTAAAGCAAGCCGCCCCCCCCCCCGGTGTTTTACCATCGGGGTTGGGTTTTCGTCGCTTGGCAACGACGTTGTAAAGCAAGCCGCCCCCCCCCCCGGTGTTTTACCATCGGGGTTGGGTTTTCGTCGCTTGGCAACGACGTTGTAAAGCAAGCCGCCCCCCCCCCCGGTGTTTTACCATCGGGGTTGGGTTTTCGTCGCTTGGCAACGACGTTGTAAAGCAAGCCGCCCCCCCCCCCGGTGTTTTACCATCGGGGTTGGGTTTTCGTCGCTTGGCAACGACGTTGTAAAGCAAGCCGCCCCCCCCCCCGGTGTTTTACCATCGGGGTTGGGTTTTCGTCGCTTGGCAACGACGTTGTAAAGCAAGCCGCCCCCCCCCCCGGTGTTTTACCATCGGGGTTGGGTTTTCGTCGCTTGGCAACGACGTTGTAAAGCAAGCCGCCCCCCCCCCCGGTGTTTTACCATCGGGGTTGGGTTTTCGTCGCTTGGCAACGACGTTGTAAAGCAAGCCGCCCCCCCCCCCGGTGTTTTACCATCGGGGTTGGGTTTTCGTCGCTTGGCAACGACGTTGTAAAGCAAGCCGCCCCCCCCCCCGGTGTTTTACCATCGGGGTTGGGTTTTCGTCGCTTGGCAACGACGTTGTAAAACAAGCCAATTCACTTCGTGAACTCGGCAACCAGGTTACCGTTTTTTTTTTTACCTCCGGGTTTTTTTTTGGCGGTAACCATAATGGTGGCCGCGTAGATCATGTTGTGCGGGGTGAACCCTCACTCCGCGCAAGGGGGATGATCGCACCACGTTGTGTTAAAGGTCAAGCAGCCTCGAGGCAGTTACACAGTGCTTACAACTGTCTCTGGAAGTGAAAGCACCAGAAATTAAATTTAATCATACGAAGCTGTCATCCGTACGCAAGGAAGTAAGCACAAGATGCCGAACACCCTTAGCAGGATGCAGCGCACCCTTCATGCGACTCGCCGAATATCTCACGGCGCTTCGCGCTTGGTGATGTGAGAGCCTGGTCCGGTGAGAACCCGGCGTGCTCCGTCCCGGCTTTGTAGGGATGCGAGGTCAATGGTCTAACGACTACGCATGCACGACAATGCGTACCCCCCCTCCCCCCCGAGCTGCGAAGACAGGGTTCATGCAGTCGCGGAATGTGTAATGTACATGACTGAGCAGGGAATTGGATAAGTAGGAGGAAGAGGCAGGTAGATGTTTGAGGCATGAAATAGCCACAAGAAGATGGTAGCTGTACTGGGGCATAGGAAGTGGGTTTGAAAAGCCGGGAAGTGACACCGACAGGACAGATAGGCTAGGGAAATTTTGTTTGAGTCACCTTTGCCAAAGTAGGAAGGAACGATTGGCCACCGGTGACTAGTCCTGAGGTAACAATGCACAGTCTTGTCGGGGACGCATGGTCAATGGTCTAACGACTAAGCCATGCAAAGCAAAACGTAAGAGTACGCCCCCCCCCCCACTCCCCCGCCACCTCTCGTCCGTGTTGTGCAGGACCTTGGGGGGGACCCGTGGCTGCTGTTCAACTACATCTTGGGAGCGACCTCAAACGCGACAATTTTGGCGCAGATCTATCTCTACAGAGCTCTCACCGCCAAAGTGCGACGAGACGTCAAGGCGAAGGCCGACAAGGCTACGCATGCGGCGTGATTGTACGACGGTGGGGGGGGGAGTTCCTTTTCGTACATATGTCGGTGTCTCAGACAGCAAATGTTCAGGAGTCTTGTTTTTTCTAACCCTTAGCCTTGTTGACGATGTAGTAGGCGTTCTTGGTTTAGGAGGCGAGGGTGAGAAAAATCCCCTCAGCTTTCGATATTACTTGCCAACCGTGAGTGACGGAGATAAATGCCGGGAGCGAAGTTACACACCCGCTTGAGTTTGGATCGTGAGCGAGTGTTGTGGCCAAGGCACTGGGGCTGCGCCCGTAGGAGGCGAGGGGATGCAGCCGATACTGAAAATCACCCCGCTAATATATATATAATAGTTGGGGCTCTCGTTCTTGTGGGATGTACTGCTGTCGCCGGTCTTGTCGGGGTTGCTTAGAGCTTTGTTCCCCAGCTGCTCTTGCGTCGCTGGTGTGACCACAGCAGCCGCTGCAGCAGTGCAATTACATACATGACATGCTGTTGGTACTCCTGCTGTAGCCAGATTTCCTAGAGATGCCTATTTTGATTGCATGCTTGGTGCGTATGATATGATATAGACAGGGGGAGGTTTCCGATTCGCTATCGCTGCCACCTTTGCCTATCTTCCGTGTGAAATTTACGCGATACATTTTGCGGTCGTTATCTCGACCAATTCGTCAGTACAATCTTTTAGTGAACCCTGCCTGTACTTGAGCGATCGTTACCGAGAATCTTATTCAAAATGCAAGCGTAATGGTTTACTAGCGGTTCCGGGATCGACTCGTGGACTCTGTTTTTCTTCTGTTCATCATTGTGCTGCTGCTGTTGCCTTTCCGCAGCGCCCGTCTCAGCACACACAGCAGTAGCTTCGCAGTTTTTTTTTTCGAATTTCCCGGGGAGGCGGTTCTCTCAGCACAGGCTGGACGCGGAACGACATCAAGCAGTTGTTGTTGTTGTTGTTGTTGTTGTTGTTGTTGTTGTTGTCTTCACATTAAAAACCATCCCGGTCTCTATCCAGTACGTCCTTCTGTCTCAATCTCTCCGTACTAATCCATCACTTGACTCGGCCAATTTCCGTGGTCACAGGCTAACGTACCTAGAAAAGGTATACCAAAATAAAATGGACCCCAAGGGTCAGCAGAGCGATAAAATACAAGAAAACAAAATATAATCAGAAACAAATAAAATAAAATAAAATAAATAATTAGACTAGTGGAACGGCCGCACCACCAGCCTGGGGGGGTAGCCTCCCACTACATGGAGGCAGGTCGACGGCCAAAGGAAGGGGCGGGGGTACGTGCCAGTAAAAAACAAAACAAAAGACAAAATAAAACAGAATAAAGCAAAGACGAGTACACAAACAAACTCGCACAGAGACAGGGATATCCCTAGAGACAGTCTGAACGCGACAGCAAACGGGGGAGAGGGCAACAGAAAAATTAGTCGTTGATATTCGACCGCAACAACATGTCACGTCACGCGGTCGGTCGTGTACAACAGCAATTAAATAGACTACTCGGTCTAGACTTACGCCGTACACACGGATGGCAATGCCTCAAGCCACGGCCGTCAAAACGAAAGTAGTACGAATGAGCATTGAACGCGTAGCTGCAGCAGATATGTCGGCGGACGCAGCCTGCTAGACTATATCCTCCTTTCCTCCTCTACAACCAGCAGCCTTTCATCTACACAGGGTACATTCCCTCTCTCAGCAATAGCAGCCGTATGTGTGATGTCCATGTACGGAGACAATCTCTTCAGAAAATGTATTTCTAGACCATTGTTGTTGAACGACGTACCCACCCAAGACAGACATCAAGTAACGATTCCACAAAACAGCGAGCCATGAGCTTTGCAGAGCGAAGGAAATGACAATGATTCTGAGTAAGATGGATCTTGATTGATCTGTCTTCTGGGAACAAATCGGGTTCCGTTCCGGGGGGCGGGGGGGGAGGAATACAACAGCCCCCCCGAAAAATAAACACGCCTTCGATGAAAGAAACAGAAAAAAGTCAAGCACGGGGAGCGAGGGTGACAAAACACAGGGATCCACGTCGCACAGCTGCCGTGGGACAGAGGACTCCACACCGACGTAGCCCTTTCGATTCCGTAGCACGTGCTTCGGCTTCCTCAGTCACGGAGCAGGTCGTCTCGGCGAAGAAGAGGAGAGGAACAAGCTTTTCTCTCCTTTGACGCAGCATATATTTTGCCCACAACCAACCACTGAAAAAAACATCAACAAGGCCACCGCAGACACCACGCGCGCCATTCTTGGCATTGCTTCGGTGTGGCCGGAGACAGGAGCAAGTGGGGGTACTGCTGCGCGTTGGTCGGCGGCGTGGGCGGCAGGGGCTGGCTGCCATGGTTTCTTCCCGGCGAAGAATAACGGTCTGTGTGGTAGGTGCAATGTGCGCCTCGGCGCCACCAGCTGAGGGCTTCACCCCACCAGTCTGTTTAGGTGAGCGCAGTGAGCGTTTGGGTGCAGGCGGTGCATGCGTAACGCGCCACCTTGCATGGGCACCCTGTACACATTCAGGCAGAGAAGGAAAGAGGCAGGGCACTTGTTGTTTGTCACGCATGGCAAAAGTGCAACGTGTTGTTGTCCATCACCCTGAACTCCTACTTTGATATATTGGGCAGGTTGTGTTTGAACCCGTCATCATTGCCTAGTTGGGAAGTCTGACGCAAACATGTGTATGCCGATATGCGCTTGCTTCTTGATGTTTCGGGAAAAACAGCGCGTGTTTGTGGTGCGGGGGACGCGTTCTACTCCGCGGAGCGTCGATTAGCGGCAGGCTCCGGGGCGGGCAGAGATGGCGGCAGTGGCGGTAGGCGAGGGACGATGAGAGGGCGAGAGGCAGCTGCTGCGCCCGTTGCGCGTGGAGCGTTGCCAGCACCTCCTACAAGAAGAAGGTCGACAGCAGCACGGTGGATGATACAACATCCCGCCCCAAGTAGGTCAGCAGCAACGAGAATGATGTCTGCCGCCGTCGCAGCAGAGCCAGTAGAAGAGCTAGACACACTGCGGCCGCCGCCACCGCAGCTGCCCGGGATGCCGTTCGACATGCGAGACGACAGCGAGTTTTACCTCGAGATGGAGCGAAAGAAGGAGGCCGGACCGACGTACACTAGGGACAGCGATATGGTAGGCCTCGGAAAGGTTTCCACAAAAAAGTCGGCGAAGCGGGACGGCGGCGGCGGCGGCGGCGGCGGCGGGGGGGACGCCCTCGCCTTCTACCTCCGCACTGTCGCCAAGGTCGATCTACTCAAGCCCCACGAGGAGATAGTGCTCGGGCGGCAGATCCAGAAAGGAGTCTCCTATGAGAACACCCGGGATCACCTCCAGCTCATGCGCGGCTACGAGCCTACCGAGGAGGAGTGGGCGGTGGCGCTCGGCATGGACCGGGAGGAGCTGGTGAAGGAGCTCAGCAGGGCAAGCAAGGCCAAGATGGCCATGCTGGCCGCGAACCTAAGGCTCGTCGTGAGCGTAGCCAAGCGGTACCGCTTCCAGAAGCTTAGCTTCCAGGACCTGATCCAGGAGGGGACGTTCGGCCTCGTGAAGGCGGCGGAGAAGTTTGACCCGGAGAGAGGGTTCAAGTTCTCCACCTATGCCACCTGGTGGATCAAGCAGAGCATCATGCGGGGCATCGCTGACCAGGTGTGTTTGTGCTTGTGGGTCCCCCCGGTATGTTCGTGTGTGTTTTCATTGTTAGCATCGACCGCGCTAACCGGCTGACCAATGGAAATAGGAAAATACGTCAGTCTCAGTGCGGTTGAAAACACAAAACACTTGTATCTGCCATGAACTGGGACCCCGTGAGGGGCAGCATGGGGGAGGCTAAACTATCTCTTGTATCAAAGACAGAAACAGCAGCAACAGAAGAAAACTGCACGTGTCTACCAAGGCTACTACCTTGTACTCGAGTTCGTTTTGGAGTGCTTTCACCATTATCCTGTGTGTGTGTGTGTGTTTTTTTTTTGTTTAATCCCAGGGTGGATGCACACTTCACCACCACAGCCGTGTAACTGCTGCTGTACTGCTGGATGTTGAGAATTTGCTGTGGCAGGTTATCATGTGTCATGTGTGATTTACGGGAATTCACGCGCGTGCTTGCGGCGGGGCGGTGCAACCAGTGTTAAACAAGGTTTGCATACTGAGAGCATGTACTTTCTCTCTGTGTGCGAGGCACACGTACCTGAAGTCAAAACCAAGAAACGGCCTAGATACATGCCTGTGGCTACAACCTTCCTCATGTTCAATTAAGCAGGGTGTGGAGGCGGTGTTGGGCAGCACCGGTACTGCCTGGGATCCTTTTTTCCTGCTTTGTACAACACGTGTGTTTTATGTTGAGCCTACTTGGTTCAGAGCGCAACCGCAGTCGATGGAGGGTTAATTGCGAATCTCTACGCTTGGAGGTAAGCAAGGTGCCCTCACGATGGGCAACGACGACGCAGCCACGGACACCCGTAGAAAAACGTGAACTCTAATGTAGGCAGGGTTGTTTGTGGTGCCTTGAGACCACACGTGAGAGGTGGTGGATCGGAAGCCAGCCGGACGAGAGACTGAAGCGGCCAGGGGGTGTTGCTTTAGGGAACTACACCGCAACGTGGTTGCCTTGTAAGAACTGCACCGTGAGTCACACAGCAACTTTGATTTGCCCATACACTGCGATCGCCCCCGATTTGAGAAAGGACACTCGTGGGTTTGCCGTTTTTGACACTCGTAAACTTCGTCCTACGTTCTTGATTCGGGAAAAGTGTCCTAATTGTTTATCCCCCGCCCTAACATTTTTGGCACACGCTTGAACAACATGGTGTCCTTCGGAGGTGACCCCAGTGTTATACCCCCGATGTTGCACGCATGCATTGCTAACATCGGTAGCCGGGGTCGAACTTGGCGGCACCCCACGATGCTGCCCGCATGCGTTGCTAACATTTGATGTAGTCGGGGTCAAATTCGGCGGCATGTGTCACCTCGACCGGTGTTCGTTTGCCGCTCATGCCTTGGGAGGAATTCAAGCAATTTGTACGTGTACCACCTTCCTTTCTTTTCTTGGCGCATCTGTAGGTGTGTTGAAATGCGAGGGGGGTGCACCGGTGTTTCGGAGGTTGCGATGAGATTTGCGGCTTTTCTCCAAGACAAATGTATTGTTGTCGCCAAAACGCCGTGTTGAAAGCTGATTTCACGGACTTTCTTCGGTTTTGCTCCAGATGACGAGCAGCTTATTCATGTTTTCCATTTCGGGTCTGATGTGCTGTGTGCAATGCGCATACCTAGGTCAGTGTGCTGGTGCAGGCCGCGCGTGTCTTTTTGCTTCTCGCCGCCAAGCCCCGAACGCGGTACCTTGAAAGTCTGTTTACATTCGCCATGGTCGTTCACGCGAACAGCTGTACCGGCGACATAATGGTTTCACCTTCCCGTTTTCGTCCATGTGTTGTCTTATACAACAGTGTACCGCAGTGAACTGCGTGGGTATCTACCATCCCCCCCCCCCGCCCCCCCCCTCGTCAAGCCCCCCTCCCGGTGTTACCGTTGTCAATGACTACGCAAACCAAGAACTGACTTGGCGGGTGCCACGAGTAATCGTTGCGACCTGTGCCCCTCCCTCCCCCATGGTATTCCTCTTGACGCGCAGCCTCCGTTACTGCTGTTGGTGGCTTTCCTCCCCTTGTGGTGTTCCCCCCCTCATGATGCCATATCTCCGTCCCAACTTGCAGCGTCTCATTGCGTCCTTAACCCATTTTTATCTCGGTCCACTTTTGCTTATTCCTCCGTTTTCCATGTACCCTTTTTTTTTGGTAGTTGTTGGGCCTGTGACCACGAAGGCGTCCTGGTCAGCTAGACCAACCAGTACAGATGTTAGAAAGGTTTTTAGTGTGCAGACAGCCAGTACGACCATTCCCGCCATTCTCACCCCCCCCCACCGCCACCTGTTCATCCTTGCGTTTTTTTCTTTTTGGCCTCGCGCCGCAGAGCCGAATTATCCGGCTGCCGGTGCACGTGCACGACTTCCTCAACCGGGTCCGTAAGGCCACGCTCGAGATGACGGATAAGAATGGAAAGCTTCCCACCGACGAGGAGCTGGCCGAGCACCTGGAGGTTTCGGCGGTTAGAATTCAGGTCCGTCTTTTCATCCTTTTCGATTCACTTTGAGGTACAGTCGTTGTCCCGGTTGAACGGCCACTAGTGTCATAAAACGGTGTATCCGCTATCGAGGGCATCGCCGCTAAGCGGGACTGGCAGTTATGTATTTAGTTGTTTGGACTGAGGTGCAGCAGTGCCAACAAATTGTGGGACCAGCATTCAGGGCATCCCGCATTTCAGTGAACCACTTGCCCGCGGCCGCGACTGTAGAGCATGGAAGAAAAGATCACGAAAAATATCAAAAGTAGTCCCAGCTGTAGCCCCCCCCCCCCCCCCNAAAAAAAAAAAAAAAAACCCCCCCCCCCCCCCCCCCCCCCCCCCCCCCCTTCAACCATTAAAACGCCTCGCTCCTTCCTTCCCTTGGCAAACCCCGGCCCTGCAGTACTACCGCGACGCCGCTCAGGCGACCCTGAGCATGGAGGCCCCTCGGACCATCGCTTCCAAGACTTCCACCTCCCCTGGCAAGAAGGTGGAAATGGGACAGGGTGTCTCTGGTCCGGAGAAGACTCCCGACAAGCAGGCGCAGAGCGACGTCATGAAGCAGAAGGTCACGGAGCTGCTGATGACGTTGAGCATCAGGGAGCAAGAGGTGCGTTCACACTCGTGTATGTGTGTGTGTGTGTGTGTTTTTTTTTTTTCTCGCATCGACCGCGCTCTAGCTGACTGGCTGATGAAAATACGCCAGTCCCAGTGCGGTTGCAAAACGGTTCTACAGGCTACAATGATATGGGACTCCGTGAGGGGGCGTCATGCGGGAGGCTGTTCTACGGTTAGTTGCTACGGAGAATTTTTCAAATCTGGAATCCCGATATCACACCTTTATGTCCAAATCGACATGAGGCCACATGAGTTGTGCGCACTTCGTTGGTAAAGCACGCAAACGCGTTTTGGCACTCAGTACTTGCCTGACAAAGACGTTTGGGCATTCAAACGTTGGAGGCAGCACAGTGCGCTGTTGTGAGCCTCATCGAGCCAAGTTTGGGGAGCTGGGGTGCAGTGTGTTCATCATGCTCGGTAAAATAGGAATATCTACCAATTTGAAAATTCTGGACTATCCTGGTTGAGAGTCCTCAAGGATTCCAAGCTAGAACTGGTTGAAATTCCCACCTGGAAATGGTGCATATGCTTTATTCATATCCGAGGCATTGTCGCGCGTAAATTCCACTCTAGCTGCCCAAACTTGCTCCGAGAAGTTCACAGCAGTGTAGTGTACAGCCTTGACGGTTTGGTAGCAAGCAGGCCGCTGTGAGGCGAGGCGAAAGTGATGAAGTGCCTTGTTGCGCTCTGCTAGCTATCCAGTACGCAGACCTTCCGCTATGTGGGGGTGGTAAATCATTTTCTGTCGAGTCCCTGGATTCCAAATTGGAAATAGTTTCCACAACAAGGCTACGGATTACATGCAGAAACAGTAGCAACAGAAAATGCGCGTGTGTTTTTGTGTTTTAGTTCGTGTGTGTTTTTGTAGAGGGAAGTGGCAGGCGAAGTGTTGATCGATGCGAGCAAGACTTCCCCCACGGAAGGTGGGGAAGGGCTGCACCTCAGCATTTTGCGCAAACCATGACGGTCCTACCATATCTTGATGATGTTTCAGGACCGTCATGTGCACGCACAATAATGAGGTGCAGCCCTTCCCCTCCTTCCGTGGGCGAATTCTCCACACGGATTCGCACTTTGGCTCGCGCCGATTGACATTGCTCGGCCCACACGGACCCCGCCCACAGCCGTTCATCATAGGGTCTAAAGACGACGCCTACAGATGTGGCGCGTGCGGCCTTGAAGATTTCGTGGCGATACGGCCATTGCACTTTGTGGTGATGTGGTGGGGTGAGCGGTCTACCTCTTGGAAGAGTCCGCGTGCGGAGGTTATGCCAGTCGCGAAGAACTCCGTCGGGCCGTCTCTCGTCGGCGATAAAGAGTCAAGCCTATCCGCTATTCAGTCATGCAACACATGAATACCCGCCTCCCCCCCCACCCCCGCCTTTGGCAAAGTAGAAAGGAACGATTGGCCATCGGTGATCGGTCCTGTGGGAACAATGCTCCGTCCTCTCGAGGACGCGCGGTCAATGGTCTAACCGCTAAGACATGCAGACATAAGAGTACGCCCCCCCCCCCCCCCCCCCCCCCCCCCCCCCCCCCCCCCCCCCCCCCCCCCCCCCCCCCCCCCCCCCCCCCCCCCCCNCCCCCCCCGCGACGAATCTCGCTGTATTGTGCTTAGGTGGTGAAGGCGCGCTTCGGCCTTGGCGGTGCCCTTCCCCGCACGCTGGAGGAGGTCGGGCGGGACTTCCGGCTGACGCGAGAGCGAGTGCGGCAGATCGAGGCCCGCGCGCTGCACAAGCTCCGGCAGCCGTACCGAAACTACCGCGTCCGGGACTTCAAGCTGGACCAGATGCTGGTACAGGCCGGTGTGCTCGGCCCACCGAAGGGGGCGATCAAGGCGGCGAGGCAGGCCGTGGCGGAGGCGGAGGCGGCCGCTAAGAGGAACGAGGTGGCGCTGGTACACCAGCGGATGGGCACTGCGCCCGGAGGGGGGAAGCCCGCGGGGGACGTGGGGATCACCTCAGAGCTGCAGTCCATCGTTGGCTCCAAGGGCAAGGAGCTGGGGGAGAAGGAAGGAGGTTGGGGGGAGCTGTCTAGTAGTAGCAGACAAGAGCCTTTGCTGGATGTTGGGCTGAGCGTCGGTGCCGGGGGTGCGAGCGTCGGCCGCAGGCCGAGGGGGAGACCAGCCAACGAGATGTTGCTGCGAAAGAGGCTGCGGCAAGAAGTGGCAGAGGAGGAGGAAGAGGAGGAAGAGGAGGAAGATGATGCGTTCTTGTTTGAGGACGAGTTCGCGAACGAGCTTGACAAGCACCTGGACGACGACTTCGAAGACGACTTCGAAGACGATCTCGCCGCCGCTGTTTTCGGGAGCGACGGGAAGTCGGGGTCGAGGGGGGGAAAGGTATCGATGGACGCCGTGCGCACGCTCAATAAGGCGTGGACGAACACGGCGAACAGCTCGCCGAGAGAGGCTGCCGACCAGCTGTCGATGATGGGCGTGGCGCCGAGGTCAGCGGACGAGGAGGAGCAGCAGCTGCTCTCGACCCTCGACTCGCTAAACCTATTAGACGACGACGACGACGTGGGGGGCCGGGCGGGAGCGGGGGTGTCGGAGTCGAAGGAGGCGATGGACAGACTCCAGAACGAGATGAAGGTGAACCCGATGGGCTTGGGGGATAGGGCAGCGGCAGCGGCGGCGGCGGCGACGGCCTCCAGTAGATCGCTGCAGGCTGCATAGTCGTAGGGACGGGGGGGCGCCTGGGGGGGGCGAAAACGCACGATTCCCCCCCTGTTGCTGCCTGCGACCGACCAGAACCGGACTATCGGAGGTGGATGACGGGGGGAGTTCAGTTTTACGATTGTCGAAAAGAGCGAATAGCGGGTGTGCACGCGTTCTCTGGTAGGATGGATGCATCTCGCGATGGATGCGACTGGCTCCCATTCCATTACCATATCTGGCCTTTTCTGATTTTGGGTTGTTCGGTATTGTAAAGGAATGGTCGTACGAGAAGAGTAGTCATGAAGTCGAAAGCGCGTGGTCCAGTTACCATAGCACGGCCTGCGAGACTTACTCCCGACGGGCTGAGACGGGCGGAGACGCGAGATTTTAGCCGGAGAGGAGTCGGTTGCTTGCTCTCGCCTGCGGTGCCCCTACCGGGAGGGGCGGGGGGTCATGGGCCTATGTCTGTGGCAAGGGTCCACTCATTGTAATAAAAGGGCGTTGAGGGAGGAAATGAGGGTGCGCCGGCGGGGTACAAGCGCTTGCGGTCGGTGTGTCTTTGTTGTGTTTGGGGCTTTTGTGTTGTCCGTTCCAAACACCATTTGGAGTTGGCGTGAGTTTTGACAAACCAGGGCTGAACTTGAT
This sequence comes from Ectocarpus sp. CCAP 1310/34, assembly GCA_902602495.3. Lineage (NCBI taxonomy): Eukaryota > Phaeophyceae > Ectocarpales > Ectocarpaceae > Ectocarpus > Ectocarpus sp. CCAP 1310/34. The sequence goes on along the minus strand of CACKRE030001566.1, from coordinate 29,188 downwards.
TCGATGAGGGTGCTATTTGGGTGGGACGGGGGCAAAACTAGTGGGTAAACTATTTTTTCTTTGGGGGGGGAGGGAAATGCGTACGTAACCTTTTCGTGTGTTGTAATTGTTTGGGGGGCAAACGTGACATCATCAACCAGCAGATTATGGCGTAGAGAGGCGACGATGTGGCCGGTTGTGATCAGAATATCACAGCAATTTAGAGTTGCCGCCGGCATTGCTTTCCGCGCCTACGTTGCCGCGCCGCGCACACGTGTATGGCTTGGAGTAGGCGGGTCGTGCGTCGTGCACCGAACAACCAATTGATGAAATGAACTTTTTGTAGGTGGCGATCCTGTTTGGCACCATTTTTTTTTGGAATATTTGTTCAGTCTCTCGGTGCGACGCCTCCCTTGCTGGGAACACGAAGTACGCCCCCATAGCCTCCCACGTTTAGCGCACACAAGAATCACCACGTGCTGACGTACAGCATGTCAACCGGGAACGACGTTCGGCCTGTTGAGCGGCACAGTCCAGGCGGGTTCGTGTGTGTGTGTGTGTGGGGGGGGGGGGCTCGAAATCATTCCATTTGCGGTTTTCGCGGTGCCCCTGGCGGACAGGTGTTGTGGTAGACGTGATTCTGCTGTAGAGACGAGGGTTTGTCCCAACGGTAGGTTGGGTAGGACAGGTGTGGCATCGTCGTCCCCCGTAGATGAGCGTAACGGCAATGCTTTGCTGTGGCGGGTAGGCTCAGGTGCGGAAAGGATGATGTCGGCCGCGGTGGAACGGCTTGACATGCAGCATGAAACAAGTGTTGTTGTGTTCCGCCGATCTACGTCGATGCCGGTCGGTCGCGTTTGGCCACGCTGCGACAAATACTGGTGTGATGTGCATGGTTCGACATTTTTTTTTCCGTTCGCGTCGCAGTGTTCGTCTACTTATGGTTCCGAACATTGTCGCTCGTAGCCGCCTGCTGTATGCTGCACCATCGCCAGGAGCTTCGAGTTCCCCGGTAATACCTCACCAGGCGATAACGCCTCTTCTATTTTTGGTGGTCGTATCCTGTTGGGGTTCAGCACCCTAGCGACACGCGGCAGGCGGTTGAAGCCGTGCACTCACCATGCGACTGCTAAGAACACCGTCGCTTTGTTGCCACACGCAAGCCAGACGAACACCTCATCACGTTGTTGTTGACCAAGTCTGATCTTGCCTCGCCATGCCCTGCCGACACTGAGCGAGAGGCGTCGCGATACCCCTTATTGACCTGATGTACATTATCACGTGTTTCGCTCACGAGTCGACTGTACCTCAACCGAGCCATCTGTGAAGACACTCGAGAGGCGTCCTATTGCACCACACCCCCCATTTGGCGGCAGGGAGAAGGTCCCGCCAAAACCCCACCCCTATCGAACGAACCAGACAAGACAAAAGAGAAAGCGAAGCGACTGGAACACGGGAACGACTCTAGATGGCATGCGCCCCTTCCCCCGCGTGAGCCAACGTGTCGAACGCGTTTGTTTGTTCTAGTAGGAGTAAAGACGCACGGTGCTCTGCCTCGAAAACAGGAAAGGATCAAGTGCACGCGAAACCAATGACAAGCTACTTCGTAGATTGCAAAAGACAGGGACACAGCACTGGGGGGCGGGGGGTCCACCGACCGCGCCCGCTTCCCCTGAGGCCTCGCGCTAGTTTAGCGACATTTTATTCGTTGCCGCTGTGTACGAAAAAAAAAACTTCCTTCATGGAGGAAGCGGGCAAGTCTTCTACCGTACGCATCAAAACCACACACACTTCTCAGAAGGCATCGGGCGGAGAGAGACATGGGAGACCTGAACCCAGGACGGAAAGCGCTGACCTAGACAAAAAACGTTCACCATCCACGAAATGCTCGCTCTATTGAAATAAAAAAAGAAACAGAGACACAGCCAAGGCTCCTCGACGCAGCAGCACATCTACAGCAGAACTTCGAGCCTCCTCGATCCGTCAGGGAATCACGTCAGATCAGGGGAAGCACATCGAGTGCGGTCTCTCATCTACATACAACTGTAGCCCATCATTTCGTGAAGAAACCAGTCGCTTCTGCGAAGGGGTTCAGGTAGCAAATTAGGCAGTTCCTCAGCCCGAAACCGGGAAAATTCTTCTCGTCCGACCAGAGCGCTTCTCCACGCAAGACGCTCTCGACCAATCAGCATCGCTGTCCTGATTTTTTTTTGCCCAATCAGAAGGCGAAGCTGGGCTTTCCGGAGTTGCTCCTCTTGACTTTCCTGTCAAGACGCGGACAAGGGGATTGCCAACCAAGACAGAAAAGGACGGCAGTTCATGATGCTGGCATTTACAACCGCAATTTTCGGCAACAACAGCATCATCATCACCACCGGCACAATAGCAAAATAGCAACCCCACGACAACGACAACGACGGCGAAGTGACAAACAACAGCAACAACAACAACGACATCATCACCCACGGACAACATCAACCATTACAAAGACAACAACCACCACATCATGAGCAATGAAAACGACGACGACAATGAGGACGGCGACGACAAAATGACAAACGACAACCACACCAACACCAACACCAACACCAACATCATCATAAATAACCATAACAACAACAAAAACAACAACAACAACAACGACGACGAGCAAAATTAACACCGACGTCGGCGGCAACGACGAAAAAACAACGAACGAGCGAAACGTCAAACACCGCGACACAGACCGGGGACGCTACGGTTAACTTCTGCAGGATAGCTATCTCCGGGTATTGTGAGTCGGCCCCCTCCCGCTTGTTCTTCCTGAGGAATTGCATTTACTAGGACTACTATGGATACCGCACTTACGAACCTCAAATATTGGCCGAGCTTGGCTCCTTTGTTCCTCTCGGGGGCCGAAAATGCCCGCTATATAGGTGTTAGTGTAGGAATTGCCATTATGTAGGTTTCAGTCTAAGGGTTCTTAACCGGGTTCACAAATACTGCACAAGTTCTAACTGGTCAAGGCTACATCAATTTCTTCTTTAGCTGCCCAGCGTCTCAAGTACGTGCGCTACCTGCAAGTGACTGGCACAAAGTTCGTGAGCATGGTTCGGATGGATCGGTCTCCTTTTTCTTGATACAGCAGTAGCGACTCCGATACAAGAGGGTACCTCATAAGAGGGGGTTCAGATAAAATAGGGCCGAATCGGTTGTCACGGACTCGACCAGCTACAGCAAAGTCGGGTACCCTCTGGACAAGGGGAGGCTCCCAAATAAGAGGGTCGACGGCCTTGGTCACACCACCCTCATATATCGGAGCCACGATTGCTGTATGCAAATGAAGCCATGAAGATGCAAGATGCATGAAGTAGCATGTACTAGAATTTTACTGAAATGACTGACATGAAGTTCACGAGCATTGTCCCGGACGGGTCGGTGGCCAGAACGTGCAGCTCCTCCTGTGTGGTGGGGATCCTCTCCTTCCTCTTCCGCCTCGTCGACAGCCAGCCGTGCATGGCCTTCAGCTCTCGGTAAGCGGCGAGGGCTTTGTTCACGTCTTCCGTCGTCTGCAGTCGTGTGCACAGAACGGTGTTTATTGTCNCCCTTCCGCCGACGGCCCCTTTCCAACTTCATCGCCCTCTCGGCTACCACTTAGAACGCGAGGCGCTACCTAATCCCTGGGGGGGGGGGGGGGGGGGGGGGTACTCTCGTGTTTTGCATGCCTCAGCGTTTACACCATTGACCACGTTTCGTCGAGAGGACGGAGAATTGCTCTCGCGAGACCGATCACCGATGGCCAATCGCTCCTTCCTTCGTTATCCCGGGGGGGAGTGAACGGCCGTCACAAGTACTGTTGTGCGCTATTCAGGCGGCGGCGGGAGCTAGCCGCTTTCCCAAGTCTCCACGTCGCCTTCTATCGCGCTGACAGACCACGGGTCGTCGAGCGAAGGGGTGGACGTTCAAAAAACAGCCAAAAAAGTCTAGGCACAACGCCGATAGATAGGTGGGATCGGAGCTGGGTTAGATGTGGCAGAAGCAGGAACACGCGAGGGCAAACAACTGGAATTGAGACAGCAGAGCACAGCTCAAACGTATATCAAATATTCAATACACCTCGTATCAATATATCAACGTATGATCCACTTACTCCTAACGGGACGATTTATCTACTCATCCATCCATCCCGAAAGAATCGAGCAAAAGAGTGAGGCTCACCACTCCGGCTCGGGCGGCGATGCGCTGGCGGTGTCCGTGCCGGATGGACTCTGGGTTTTTTCTCTGCAGGGGCGTGAGCCCTTCCAGGACCTTCTTCTGCATCTTCATGGCCTGCAGCTCCTCTCGTCCCTTGTTCCACGGAAGCTTCGCCGAAAACTTGTCGAGCGGCTCCTGCGACGCATACATACGCGGACCATAGACGTTTCGTTACTGCTAGGAACATGCACGGGCCGTAGACTTCCGAATATTTCTAGTTTTTCAAATGCTAGTAGTACGAGCGGTGCCTGCGATACGTGGACGGTAGGTAGATGCTGTAACGTCAGTTGTTTTCCAGTGGTAAGCCCCTAGATGTTGTGTACATTCCAGGATTTTTTAGCCGGGTCAGAAACCTCACTTTGAAATTGGGGAAATTCTAGATACTTGGTGAATTTGAAATCAAAGTTCTCCGTGTTTAACACCGGACGAAACGTGATGAAATATTTTCTCCATCGTTTTCTGGGGCAGTAGCCTTCGCAGGGATTTTGTATCAAGTAAACACGGTGGATACAGCATACAATCGGGGAAGTTAGGTCAGGGCTAGGGTGAGGGATACCGTCTACGTACCCCCTCACTGTTGTATTTCCTCATTCCCCCTCCCTGTCATATTTCCTCATAAACTTAATTTATCGCGAAGGCGGTCCTTCCGGGGAGGCTGGGCTGAAAAAATCTTGTCCCGTAGCGTTTTGCCATAGTTCTTATTTCGCTGTTTATTCTTCATGCTCTGTTTCTCGTTGTTGTTCTCACAGGAAAAAAACCAAGCTATCCACCACAAAACGTTACCGACTGGGGCCTACAAAAAAAGCGAACATAACAAAATTGAAGAAAAGCAGCCAAAAACGACAAGAAAAAAAAAAAAGCGAACAACAGCACGACAACAATCACGAGAAAAACTCCTGTAAAACGCGTCTTGGCTGAGACATCTTTGAGCCGTCTGTGCCAATGAAAATGAACAGATTATTCTGGTTTTGTGTGTTTTGTTCAAGGGCTTGTCTGCTCGCATCTCGCCAGGGAAGGATATTTATTGCCTGTTGTAGGTCTACATGGCATCCGCACCACCCCGTTGGTCTCTAGGAATAATAACAAGCGGAGGGACAAGACTACAAAAATATTGTGAACGATACATGGTGGCAGAACAAAATTAAACGTCGGCGAGGATACATGCAAAGAAAAAGGCACCTCAATGATCTTGGCGAAGTCATCCAGGTCGAAGCTCTCCTTCAAGGACAGCTCCTTCATCTGTTCCTTGAACTGCTTCTCTGCGAGTGTGGAAGCGTTCCAGAGTGGCAGGCAGGCCGTGCAGGAGCGGGTTCGCAAAGCGATTGAAAGACAGGAGAGATATGATAGTAGAGAAAAGATGGAGAGAGGATGAAAGGGAGAGAGGGGGAGAGGGGGGGGGGGG
>CACKRE030001566.1:9360-23394 GCA_902602495.3 Ectocarpus sp. CCAP 1310/34 | reverse complement strand
GGGGGGGGGGGGGGGGGGGGGGGAGGGGAGAGAGACACATACGCAGAGACAGAGAGAGACAGGGGCAGAGACAGCGAGACGTACGAACAAAGACAAGGGACAAACGTGTTCTTGGTGTCCCGCCCCCCTCTCCGCCGGCATCAAGCACCTGACACTCTCAACGCCGGCGAACCTCTTCGAGATTCAGCCCGCGTGTCATTCCGTTTTTTTCTACAAGTATACGTAAAAGCAGAGAAAGACCACCCGTTCAAGATGTTGCCACAGCAGGCGAACGCGATGTGTTCAAGTCTTGGGAGAAAAAAAAACGGCTGGACAAACGTTGTCTGGAGGTGGGAAAGCTTTACCGTTCCTTAGCAGTACATACACTCAAAGAGAGACGATGCTTTCGACATAATACCACAGCAGTCGAAGGGGATGTGTCGTAGTCTTACAGTCAGTGGGAGGAAATCGGCTGGATATTGGAATATATTTTGAGTCGACAAAAGCCTACAGTACACATACGCTGAAATATACCAGTGATTCCAGCTGGTGCGATCATAAAAGCATCAAATTACCACGGTCTTTTGCAACAAGGGCAGGGGCCCGTTGCTACCGCGTGCTTGTATTCAACGCAAGCACCAGTCTCACAGGTCTGGTCCCCCGACCCAACACAGTGAACAGAAAACGAAATTTCCCTGGCTTGGCGTCGAGATTCGTAGCACAGGCGGGGGGTTCACGAACACATGCGGCGCCGCTCGCGTTGCTGTTGCTGCCGGAACTCCTACACAGCCACCAAGGAAATATGGCATGCTATGGAATGTTGGTGGAATCCCGTGGGAAGAGTACGGAAGGGGAGCTTCTTCGCCACTGAGACAAGGAAAATCTAAAAAATTCGAATGATTCAACAACCAACAATGAAGTAGCATCCAACAGCCAAGAATAACAGCCAACGGTCATAAACAACCAACGGTCATAAACGACCGTTACCACCCCCTTCTCCCGCACCTTGCTTCGCGGTGTTCCTGTTGATTATCTTGTCCTGGACTGAGTCGACGACGCCAAATCCCCTCACCCCCGCACCCTCTACGCCTCTTCCGGTCGGCAACAAAACCCTCCAATTTCTCCCCCCGCCGCGGACGCCGCCGCTGCAACCGCTACCCCGCAGGGAGCGAGGAGGGTGAGCCATCCGCTCCGCTCCAGACAACGACGCGCTGACGATAGGTCGCAGGGTTGGCAGACTGCGCGCGGGGGAGACAATAGCCAGGAGGGGGGGTTCAGGGCGTTGAGCAAAAGAAAGCAGGCGCTCTGGATGAGGGAAGGCGGCGGGGTTGGGTGGAAAAAAAACTTTGAACAGCCTTCCGTGAAAAAGTATAGAGGGGATTATGTCAGCGTGTGGTGCGACTTTGCTTGGCGATTGGAGGACAGTATCGGGCAGCTCGGAGTTGCTACTGTTGTGAACCGCAAAAATTGTGCACTCGTGGCGTCCTTTGCCGTGACTTTGTGACGAAAAGGGAAGGCCCGTTCTTGATGCGTTGAGTGGAAGCAGTTTGTTCCGAGAAAAATAAGGCAAGCGAAGAGAACCCGTCGGGTTTTGGCCCTGTTGCGAGATGGAAGACAACAGCTGCTGTTACCACACGTGGTGTACCACCTTTTGCAGCGTTTGCACTTGAAAATCACCATCTGGTGCGACACGGAGAACCCTTAGTATGATACACCTGGCACTTGGACAAATTTAGTAGTTTGTCTGAGAAGACCCAGGCACGAGTCGGGGGGTGTTTGGATTGCCTGATGTTTCTTCCTTCTCCTTTGCCAACATACTATGTACACAGCAGTGCCTGCACATCTGCGGCTCTCTAACCGTTCAAACTCTGCGAGAGCTTCACCATGTCTACACACATCTGCTGTCGCTCCAACACGACGCCCAATGGTGTGCATGTACACACGCATGTGCCTCCCCTTCATCACCGTGGTTAAACTGCCGACAGCTGGCTGATGCACTAGAACTCTCTACTCACGACTCTGTGCACGACAGGGCAGGCCTTCTCGGGGTGCAAACCAACACACACGCAGTCGACAACACAGGGCGAGAGAACCGAGCGGAGGGGGCCCGCTGGCTGATGCAAGCGAACGACGATGGTTTGCGGCTTACCCTCGTCTCTCCAACGACAAGCCCTACGACTGCAACACCCCTGTCCAACAACCCCCAGCTTCTATGCATGCCTCTCTCTCTCTCTCTCTCTCTCTCTCTCTCTGTGTGTGTGTCCCTCTCCCCATCGCTTTCTCTCGCCCATCCTCGCTAGCTCTCCGCAACCTACACCACGCTGCCAACTGCTGTGAGTGGCGACTTGCCGAAACGCGGACTGGTCAAGGTGAAAACCGATAGACGATTCATGGGCACATCCCGGTCATGGGTATCAATGATTTCGTGCGCGCCACCTACCTCCTTCGCATTGCCATGGCTGAAGATGTAAGCACACTCGCACGGGAACAGCGCAATAGCACCAGACTACAAGGCACACGGCACTCTGCTACATTGCCAATTCCCAACTGCACTAACGAGAGGGTCCCTGCGGACTGGACGAAAGGGGTTTTCGAAAGTCTGGGCGGCTTTTTGGTTCGCTTTTGAACTCTGGAAGGTGGGAATGTGCAAGGTGCAAGGAGTGGATCTTGCGGAAATCACATAACCGCAGGAGGGGGTCCAACCCCCCCCTCCTATGTGACCCCGGCTGGGTCGTCTAGCTAGTAGAAGTGGAGGATAGGGGCCAGAGGGGCAGACGACAGAGTCCAACGATGGGAGAAAAACAAACAAGAACAAACGTGCGTGTACTGCTGTGCGCCACTATCGACGGTGGGACACAGGTCGAGATGATGCCTCTCACCCCGTCAACGATTTCTATCAATGTCAGCCGCGGATGGTGCTTTGGTCGGTACGAGTACGAACCGTTTTGATCCCCAACGTCGTTTCCGATGCAATCCGGCACGAAACCCTTGCCTAGCGTGTGTTTCAAGCGGCTTGTGTTTCACAAAATGTAGTTAAATACAAACGAGGTGACCGCTTTGCATGAGAGATTGTAGCGAAGAAGTGTGCGAAACAACAATATAGCACGACGGAAGAACAGAGGGTTGCGCATCAGAAACAGCAGAGGGTCGTGATGAACGAAGAACAGCGGGCGTCATCAATCGCGAATGTCGTTGACACCCCATATTTGAAGTGGAAGCGCGCGGTTGTGGATCCGAGCAGTGCGAAGAAGCTTGTGTCTACGTTGTAGTCCGCACAGGACAGCGTGGCCGTAGCGGGCGTTGTCTCTGCCAATTCATCGCAGAAGATCTCTCCATATTTTTCTGACGCCTGGCAATATTCGGCCACGTGTTGTAGAACTGACTGGCGCGTGTGCGTTGGTTCGAGAACTCGGCCGAGAAGTGCTTCCTCTTTTTTTCGTGATGCCGGTTGTTTCGTGCGGTCGTCCCGCCAGGAATCTTCGCGCGCGAACGGCATAAGGTAAATGAAGAGGCGCGACTGACGTTGCTGGAAGAAGTACAGTAGAGTTTGCCGATGTGGCAAAACGTCAGTGGAAAGGTGCTCCTTCAATGTGTGCCATAGTTGTTGTCCGAAAACCAAGTTGTAACACCGGTTTATATTGATTAACGAGTATTATTGTAATGAAGCTGTGCTCGAAAACAGAAACTATTTCGAGGACAGCAAGTGAGTCGTGAACGTTCTGTTTTGGGATTTGACCAGTTTGATCATCAACCTGCGTTCATCAACCCGCATGTATCCCTCATGCCCCTCGACCACGCCTCCGTAAACCCCATTTCAATTTCAGTATTTCACTCGTATTTGGCCACCTGCCGGTTGGCTTTCATACCAGAGGCCGAAGTGGGTACAATGCCATCTCTGGTCCTTTTCAACACGGGGTGTGTCTGCCCCGGCAGAAAGCGCCCAGCTCTGTCGTCTGGAGGCTGACGTGCTGGCAAATGAGACCATCTGAGTCTTCAAGGCATGCGTTGAAGCTCTGGTTCCCCTCTGTCCACGGCTTTTCCGGCGAGGATCCATCCTCCGTACAGAATATGCACGTCGCGACCATTCATTGGTGGTGTCCCCTACACCATCGACACCGACCTTGTCCCGTAGTTCTAGGACAACGTTGTGCGGGCACCTCCCCGGTATATCGGTGTAATCGACGGGCCGTTTCGGTGGACTCTTGGCGTTGGGCGGCAGTTTGCGACAGCAGCAAGTGGTGTTTGTGGGAGGACAGCGACACCCATAGACTCCTCCTGAAGCCACCCAGAGAACTATGCACGTACACCGGATTGGTGCATCCCCTGGGAACACAAACGAAGTATCTCACGCTGGTGGACTTTGAAACTCTGCCTTCTCCGCCAGTACCAGCTACATACCCCAGAGGGAAATTGAAGGTCGGCAGCGCCGGCACACACCGCCTGTATCATCAACGATGGGTGCAGCCGAAGCTGGATGCGATAATATCTCCAATTGTGACCAAAAACCGCCGTGTGGATCGCAATATAACAGATTTTCCCCATGATGAGCGCAAGCGAGGCCGGGTGTAGCTTAGTGTGCCCCCAAAAGAGACCACCAGCTGATGGATGCGGCCGCGTCCCCTCTGTTCCACGGCCACCATAAGCCTTGAATGAGCACAAAAAGCAACGGTATGGCAGCGTCATTCATTACTCTCCGGCGTGCGCGTGTTCCCCTTCCACACACACCCGAAAAACAGTCGCTGGAGGCCACAAGTTTGGGACAGCCTTGTTTGCATAAGTTGCCCTGCTAGTGCAGGGCTGCCTCCAATCTGAGGTCCGCTTTCCTTCCATCCTTTGAACGGATTGGAATTTGTCTGGTGTGTGACGGCGTGTCGAAACGACGGCGTCGCGAACGGAACGGGCGTTGTTGTTCTTGGTATTTTTCTTGTTCTCGTCGTCTTGTCATCATTAAAGCGTTTTAGTCTGTCTCTGCTCAGTACCTTCTAATCGATACCCCCCCGTCCCGGTCCTATTGACAACAACGCGGGCGCCGTTCCGTGTTCACAAGCGAACCTCCGCGAAGAAGGGCACGAACAACGTTGTAGAGGATGAAAGCAGTCGGGATACGTTGAAAAACAAGTTGCGGCTGAAGAAAATTCACGAACCCCGTCGCGTTTTACAAGTGGAAATATCTGTTCGCAGCCTCCCTTGAGCGATAGCGCTCACTACGCTAAAGCACTTCGAAGCAGCATACAAGACATACACGTATCGTACACGACGACATTACTGAGGGTGAGGGGGGGCGGATACGAGACTCTACGAGACTCTCGCTGTGTTCCTGAGCGATAACCCTTGTTGCGCTAAGGTGCCCGTTGCACTATGCACGTATCCAAAGGCAACAGCATACATGACAAACACGTTTCCTACACAACAATAAGGCTGGGCCAGTGAGGCCAAGTTGGGGGGGCGGGGGGAGGCGGGTACGAGACTCTCAATGATGCCCACATCGCCGCAAGAAGAACCGAGCACTGGACCGGCTAAACATAGCTACTATCGACGTTTCGTGTGAAAGGCGAGAATGTTACTTTCTGCCGCCGCCGGGATTCTTCGGGGGACCCTGCTGGTTGGGTTGCTGCTGGTTGTCCTCTGTGGTGTTTTTTTTGGACTCGGCGGGGTTTTGGGCCGGGCGGGTTGGCTTCACTGGGGTCACGGTCGGAGTGACGGTGTTGACCTTTTTCCTGTTGCGCTTCTCGGCGCAGGTACTCTGGGCGGCGCTGTTGAAAATATATAGACTAAATTGTGTTGGTGTCGGCTTCATTTATGCGTTTTCTCCGTTTGTTTGCTGGCCACATGGCGCCGACAGATTCTGGTTTGCTTCTGCAGAATTCCTTGCGGAAGTTGCTGAGGCGTCTGCAGCGTCGGCCTTTGCCTGTAGAGTAAACCGGCCAATTAACGAACGCTTAAGCCACCCCTCGCGCCAACAGCTCGTTCTCGGGCATGAAGAGGAGTATGATGTATTTGTGGGTACCGGACGATAGCTTGTATTATAGGCTACCTCCCTAAAAAAAAAAAAAATCGTTCGTGTCAACGAGATAGAGCTGATGCAGTGCATTCCATTGTTTAGCTGAAAATGCAGGAAAACACCCCCCCCCCCCAATTAACGAACACTTTAGCTTTGTAGCTGCTTTCGTGCGTTCTGAAGCGTTTCATGATCTGATTTTTTGTGGAGATACGTCTGTCGCAACATATATCCGTTTAGGAAAAAAAAAATGGAATCGATCCACGCCCGGGGACAAAATCCTCACATCCCCGGGTTTTCCGCCTGAAATCGGGGACGGATTTTACCCCATTTTTGACCGTACGGCGGTGCTGCACACATGAAAAGAGCCAAAACTAAGAGATTATTGCACAGTGGGTCTAATCTGATCATATACAGACTCAAGAAAAAAAAATTAGGACGAAAAACTTCGCGCATGTGATGTAATGCCCGTTCAAACAGGCACCCCTTGACCCGGCCGCTACCGCTATAATTCTCCGCAAGAACCCCAAGGCCATTTCCCTTTTTTCACAGTCATCTTACATTCCCACAAGACGCCCTTTGGTGTGTAGGTTTGTTTTATCACAAGAAACGCTGTTGCAAAAAAAAAAAAAAAACATGCATGCCCGGGGACAAAATTACCATATCCCCGGGTTTCCCGGTATCAACCCCCCCGCCCCCCCCGCGCTGCTGGGGTGCACCCTAACCATCTCCACATGCCCCCACAAACCACCTAATCTTCTGCTTTACTCGTATAGTCTAATTCATCCACCGCCTAGACAATAGTAGCCCAGAAAAACAACAACAACCGCAAAGCATCTGCCCTGGTCTAAACATCAACGATTGGTGTCGGGATCCGCTGCCGTCCTCGGGAAGAAATGGGAGCCGCCGACGGCGGCGGGTGAACCAAGGGAACCGCCGCCCCTCTCGGCCGTCCCGCTCCTCCTTGGACGGGAGCACCTCTCCCCTCGTCCCCCCCCCGCCCTCCCGCCCCCATTTGCTCTCCACGAGCACCAGTGGTGCGGTCCTGGCCACCCTGTCCTCTGCCACGCCCCTCTCGCCCACCGCCACCGCGCCCCCTGATCGCCGTCCGCGTCCCGCTTAGCTCAACCCTCACGCTCCTCTCTCCCCGCCCTCCGTCCTGTTCCCCGCCCCGTCCTTCGCCACGCCCCCCGCTCCGCCCTCCACCTCTCCCACCCTCGCGCCCTCCACCTCTCCCCCCCTCTCGCCCGCCGCCCCGCCCGAAGCCCCGCCCGCCGCCCCGCCCGCCGCCCCGCCCGCCGCCCTGCCCGCCGCCCCGCCCACCAACTGCTCCAGATTGTTGGTTGGCCTCCTTCGTTGCCCTTGCCTCCGCGCGTGCCGCCTTTGCTTCCTCAGCTGCCTGCTTCGCTTCTTGGTCCTTCTTGGCCTGAGCAAGATGTTCTTCGGCGGACAGCAGACCACCTTCGGGCTTCCCCCCCCCCGCCCGAACGGTCGCGAAAGCCTTGGTGCGCTTGGTGAGGCGGGTGAGCCCGCCAAGGAACACGGTGTTGACACGGAGCCCCTCGATCATCAGCCCGTGTCTTTTCAGCTCCAGGAGGGCAGCGCGGCCGAGGTCTCGCTCGAGTTGATCCTTAGAGGCAACCACGGCGAGGTCTTCACGAATAGGGCGGTCATGGTCCCGTTGCTTCCTCTTGCTGTGTAGTCTGTTGATAGCTTTCTCCATGCTCACCGGCCACAAGCCCGACCCTTTGAACGCCGCCTTGTTGTTCTCAGGCGTGAAGCTCCCTGCCCATGCCTCCGCAATCACGCCAGCCATGTCGCGCTTCACCGGACTCCTCCCCCCGTTCTTTAGCGGGTAGGCCGTGAGCACCTTGGTGATCTCCATCTTGAAGGTTCCGAACGTACCGACCTCCAAGGGCTGGGTGATGTGCGATGTGTGGGATGGAAGCTGGAATAGGTCCATGTCCAGGGAGATGCCCAAGCTGATGGCGTCGAAGGTCGTGTGTGAGGCGTGGCCGTCGAGCACAAGGGCAGCTTTGCCCAGCAAGCCGCGCGCATCGAGCTGCTTGCGGAGGTCTCGAAGGTAGTCCAGGAAGACGTGGCTCTGGATGAAGGATGACTCCGTGACGGTGTACTTCGCATCGGGGACGCCGTTGTTGTCCTGGATCCAAGCGGGTTGCATACGCTGGCCTTTGAAGATGATGGTAGGGTGGAACGTGTGGCCGTCGGCACCGATGGTGGCGACCACCGTCGTATTTTCTCGCGAATTGGAACGCCTCGCGCCGGGTACCTTGGTGCCTCTTGCGACGATTGCCTTCCCCGACTTTGTACCTTGAGGGGTCGAACCTACAACACGCGCGCATCGGGGGTAAAGACAGTTGAACAATCAGTAAACTAGACACACAAAAAACGCGCGTACAAACACACATGGGTGCTGCTCGCTCCGGGTGGTGGCACACAGCAGTGGTGAAGGCCATTTTTTGTGCGGCAAGTGTCGGATTCGTTTAAACTTTGGGTGCGAAACAATAACCCCACACCCATGGCAGTTTGCATTGAGCTCCAAACGTAGGTGGGTTTACAAAAACAAAGCGTTCTACTGAAGTCTCGACGTGACTAGACTAGTCTGCACTTCGCGCGTCGTTCAGCAACACACATGCATTTTGCAGACCAAGAACACACGCCCGCTGTTGCCGGTAGCATCACAACAGAAAACGATGTACACATGCAATCATGCGGCAGAGTGCAACTGAGATGACCACAGGGACTGTTACATGCTAACCTCAGCCGACTCCAGCAGCAAACATGCGGGCGTGTTGTGTGCTACGCGCATGACAAGCAGCAACGGCTCGGAAGATATGCGGGACAACTGCTGGATCTTTTTTTTTTGCAGCAGCAGAACTCCGCGTTGTTGTGACACATCGCAGTGCTGCTGGTACTTCGCCTACGAACCCACAGCAGTCGATACTGACACCGCTGACACCCAATGACACCTACTGACACCTCAACCCTTGCCCTAACTCACTTGTCTCATCCGTGTTGAGGATGCGTTCCGGCGGGAGCTTGGTCTCCTCCAGGTACTCCGCCCATGCTTTGTAGAAAGCTTGAAGGCGAGGCTCGCCGTCTTCGTTAATCCGGTTTGCTTCGTAGATGTGGGTGGCTCGCTCCGACAAACCCGGGTGTCTCGCCATAAACCCCTCAAGCCAGCTGTCCCCAGGGCCCTTGTCTGGGTCCCAGGGCACCTTGCGCCCGTCGGTGCAGATGTTGCGCACAGCGTCTCTCAGCTCCCTCCGACCCAACAGCAAGAAGTGTCGGGAGGCGTAGATCAAGACGTCTTCTACGAAATCTTCCTCCTCCTTGCTCAGGACAGTCCCGGGACCAACCCTCGCATCTATGGCCACCTTGTTCTTCACACGGTCGTGCAGCGAGGCTAGCGGTAACCCGTAGGTCCTCGCAGCAACGCGGAGCGACATCTCACCGCTGCGTACCGCATCTACAGCCTTCTGGGCCTGCTCTGGGTCTACTCTCTTACGTCCCATGCTTAGCAGCAGGACCCCGAAAAGGGCAAAGATGCCCCACATAAGGGGTGTGGGTGAGGGCTGTGCTGTATCTCGGGAGTGCTTGACCCGATCGACACGCGGAGGTGCTCAAACGAAAGCTAACGGAAAGCTGAAGATTTCAAAAAAAAAATTGGGGGGCTCCGCGCATTGTGCGCCGAGGGACGTGCATTTGAAAAAAGTGTTCGTTAAAGGGGGGGTGTTCGTTAATACCCTGGTTTACTCTATGCCAGTTTATGCAGCTGTAATTCGTTTCCAACCTCTGACTGCGGCTCCCTTACCGGCTTTGTGCTTGAGAGGCCTTGTGCTTGAGAGTTGCTTGCTTGTCAGAGATGATTAGATCTCGGCGTGCTGCGGCAGCAACGACACGCGCCCGTTTTGCAGATGAACGAGCTTGTCTGGCGGCAATAACTAGCAATGAGTCCACATGACGTGTTACACCGCTGGTTGTTGTAATACTTTGGCCAAGCTAGCACGGACGGGCGTTCGTCTCGGCGGAACGTTCAGCCCGTCCGTGTGGCAATCTTGTGTGATCGTGTCGTTTGGCTGTAGCATTGTCCTTTGTTGTTGCCGCTCCGCCTCTTGTTCTGCCAGCAGGTGTTTCCCTCTTTCCTTTTGAACAGAGGTTGCGCGAGGGGTTGGTCCCATTATACCCCTTGCGTCGGCAGTTGTGGGCTTGTTTTGAGCCGATTCCTTCAAGTACGAACACATACGTAAAGGGTTGAATGCAGAAATGGTTGAACGAAAACATAGTGACTGCAATGCCACACCAGACTTAAGTCCGATTCAAGAGCAAAGTGCAAAAGTTGCTGTACTTGAGCCATTGACCCCCCAAAAGAGAAAAAAAAATGTGCCGTTGTTATGTGTCCTGGGGAAAAGATATAGTCTACGAAAGAGAGCGTGTATTGTACTGTACGACTTCTGCGGTCGAGTCTACTACTGAGTGTGGGCGCGCGGCACCTGTCTGCGAGGAGGTGGTTTTTGGTACCACACTGGAAAGACGTTAAGACGATGCTGGCGTGGGGAAAATGCTTTCGTTTGGCACCGGTACCGGTGTCGCCTCGATTGAAATTCCAAGAGAAAAGACCTCGAGGTATGGGTAGGGCGACGGCACCGCCGCGATCTCGTGCTCGTAGCTTTCAAGACCTGAAAGAAATCGGTCTCGGTCAACGATCTCCGGTCGAATTTAGTTGTTTTTTTTTACCTTAAGTTTCCACACAGTTTCCGAAGCAGAAACCAATCCTATTCGGATTGGACTATGCCTATGTTGTGTGAGCTCCAGAGCCCAAAGAGCGTTGTCAACCGCATGTATTTGATCGTAGGGGCGACATCAGAGAGGAGGAAGAGTAGGAGAAAAAAGGAATGTCAGGCAAAAACCAGTCGAAAGGCCCGCAAGTCGTGTCCTAAAGTCTCTCCTAGCATGTCCCCCAAGGTCGTTCCCATCTATCTGCGATGTACGAAACCGCCAGTATCGGTACAAGCCGACCCATATACCTCCACGCACGAACAAGCCTCGTGGCGCGAGAGGAGGGTGAATGCGAGCCGGGCGAACCGCATCGTATTAGCCCAAATGGAATGAGGGCATGCTGAATAGATTTCCTTGATTGCGGCAATCATTAAATTCAGACGTAAGGGTACACCATATTGAAAACAAACGAAGCCCAGCTGAAAGAATACTACGTACTCTACGACAACATCATCACAGGCCATAAACCAAGGAAAACAACATGTAGGGCGCACCATTTTCCGTGCGGCAGACGCTGTTATTCCGTCTGCACCTGTCCACCAGCGTCTTCGGTACACCAACCTGACTTAAGTCGTCTCTCGGCAACATCCACATGGTCGTCCGCAAACTTGGTTTCATTGACCTCCAGCGATCGCCAAAACAACGATTCCGCCTCCCCCAGCCTCCCGTATACACACACCCATTTCGTGCAGCGTCATGGCCACCTGCGGATCGTCGGGCCCGAACTTGGCTTGACGGATCTTGAGCGCTTGCTTGAACAATCCTTCTGCCTCCCACGGCCGCCCGGCCTCCCGTACACTCAGCCCCATCTCGTGCAGCGTGAAAGCAACTTCAGGATCGTCGGGCCCCAACGTGGCCTCCTTGATCTCAACAGCACGCCTAAACAGCTCTTCCGCCTCCCCCGGCCGCCCCGCCTCCCGCACATACTGACCCATCTCGTGCAGCGTCACGGCCACTTGCGGATGATCGGCCCCCAACTTCGCCTCCTCGATCTTGAGCTCGACGAAACAACTCTTCCGTCTCCCCCGGCCGCCCCGCCTCCCGCACACACGACCCGAGCTCGTACAACGCCCAGCTCATAGATTCCTGTAAAACCACCGGTCTCCTGAGCCCTCAGTGCCTTTCGAAACCACTCCTCGGCGTCCTTGTGGCATCCGGCTGCTTGCGCACAGACCCCGTAAACGAGAAAAGTCGTAGACTTTTGCAAGACGCCAGCGCCTTCGTCGGGAAGCGGAAGCTGCATACCGGGGCTGACCATTTGACCCGGTTGGCGACCAACATCGCCAATCTCCCCGTCGCGTCCCTGTGCTACAATACAAGGCTGCTCCTTATGTAATAGAGGACTACCATCTGCACCTCGAGGCAGCACTCCCCGAGATGGTGGCACTGCTCTAGCACCTTCGTCATCAATGATTCTAGTTCGACGAACTTTGCGCCGTACTCGTATAGCTCGCAAACAACATGAACAGCAACAACGCTGGAACGATCTGTTGAGTTCATCCTAACCAGCTGATGGTCGTACGGCCGAGAGGCCCACCACCCGTCGCCCTCTACCTGCTGCAAAGCCCGTCAGACAGCTAGTAGCGCGTGCACGTCGACGCTGACCGCAAAGTCCAACAGAGAGACGTGGGAAGTCCACCTTTGAGCGGCCGGGTTGCGAACATCTCCCCAACCCTTGAGCTTACCCCTCGCGAAGTCCGCGTGGGCGTCGTGCAGGCGGTACCGCCCAGACGTGTCTGCTCGAAGAACACCCCCACCTCTCCAAGATCGATGTCGGTCCCGCTGCGGCCTCTTCGTCGTCACAGCTGCAATCGACTCTTAGAAGGAATGGCCATCGGGGAACACCGCGAGCATTGCATACAGCGCCTGCGCCAGCGGGTCTTCCCTTCCGAGGTACTTTAAGCCGGTGCGAAAAACCGCGAGCCTGTTGATGTCGAGGTGGTCCACCGCGTCAGCATTTCGAAATTGCGCATGACGCCTCACGTCATCCATCTGGGCCGTGATTTCTGTCACGACACCTGCCCACGCCCTGCTGCTCTTGGGCGCGAAGTTGCCTACGGTATTCACAGAGCTCCAGCTCCCCACGAATGCGATGTCCATCGCCACATAGCCACATACCTCCAATACTTTCATCGCGGCATCACACAAGCTTTGGCCGGGCGGCAGCCTAGCCGCTCTTCGTAGCACGTTCTGCGCCTCCATCTCTTCGAGCCTGTCGACGAACACCTTCTCGTTGG
This sequence comes from Ectocarpus sp. CCAP 1310/34, assembly GCA_902602495.3. NCBI lineage: Eukaryota > Phaeophyceae > Ectocarpales > Ectocarpaceae > Ectocarpus > Ectocarpus sp. CCAP 1310/34. The sequence goes on along the minus strand of CACKRE030001566.1, from coordinate 10,380 downwards.
GTTCGACCATCGATGGGTTTCGGGTGGTCAGGAGAATCCACATGCCCGTCTCCCTCAGCTTCTCGACCACTGGCAGCTCCCACACATCCTCGGCCACCACAAGGCACGCAGCGACTCCTGCTCCACAATTTTCTTCACGTAGCTCTCACCGTCCTCGTCAAAACCTGGAGCATCGACATGAGATTTCAGAACTTCCTCGTGGAGCGCCTTGGCCAACTTGCGCATCAGAAGTGGTAAGCGGTCTGAGGCCCCTGCCCCCTTGCCTACCCGCAGCCACATCACGCCGTCGGAAAAGCGCGCCCTTAGGCGATCCAGGCGCGTACGTGCCTGCTCCTCATTCTCGTGAGCAAGAGGGTGGATCGGTCCCTGCCGTTCTCCCACCATGGCGGCGGCGGCGGCGGTGGTTTTGCCCGCGCCTCTCTGCCCCCCTAGTGCCGCCGCTGCTGGCCCTCCATCTCCACCGAGGATAGCGTACACTCTGTCCACCACCCCGTCGCGCATGGTGTGCCATGACTGGCCCATCGGTACGCCCGGCGGCACAGATACTAGCTTGGGTCGTGGTGGAAGGCGAGCCTGTACAAGAACGGGCGGAGTCTGACGGAGAAAGACATGATTGTCTACGGTTTTGTCTTGTCGTGATGTAGCGTAAGATGTTTTCGATGAGGTCCAACTCCGACCTTGCGGTCAGCCACAGAAACAAATGCGCAGGGGTCGAAAACTAGCTTCGAGGGGTCATGGTTCCGCATATGGACTCTGTTTTCTACCAGCGATCGGACTCTAAAAAGAGTTGACAATCTCATCACAATCTCCCCTAATTGCTGTTGCATGAGGTTCCCCACTTCCACGACCCCCGCGGCGGTAAGGTCGTCAATTGCGGTGCTGAATCTCTTTTCCAGATGTCGGATGTCTTCGTCGTCTTTTCGGTAATGCCCTAGCCGGGCGCAGCAACTTGTTTTGCCGTAGCATTCGGCCACTTCCTCGAGCTCTTAGACACATCTTCGAGGGGGGGGGGGGGGGTAC
>CACKRE030001564.1:12710-24236 GCA_902602495.3 Ectocarpus sp. CCAP 1310/34 | reverse complement strand
CGGCTTGGACCTTACCGTGGACCACCCCCACCTACCCCCTTTCGCCACCTCCGAATGAGTTGCCTCTCACCACCTGTTGAGTTCCCGTCCTCCGCCCACTGTATCTCTACAGCCGGAGGCCGCCATGCGCAGCCTCGGGACCGCCATGCTCTCAAAGGGCCTAGGCTCCGCACAACACGGCGTTCCCGTAGCGAAGGACGACACCATGAAGACGATGTCCTTCTACGAGGTGTAGAGTTGCCCTCGCTCCGCACCTTGGAATTGCCTAACCCGCTTCTCAGACGTATGGCAGTAGGATTATGAACGAGAGGGTTTTTGAAACCACGGTGCCCTATCTTCTGAATATACAGGGGGGCTCATAGCCGTGCATGCCGTAGTTGACCTCGCATCCCTACAACGTTTCAACGGATCACGCCGGGCTCGCCGGACTAGACTCTTACGTCACCAATGAGGGGTTGTAACTTGATCTCGTGCCCCCCTAACGTCCGAAGCGAAGAGACAAAAGGTCTTACGCTGCACCTGCTGTCGAGCGCATGCAACTATTCCTTGCAATGGTATGTGTAGACCGATGGAGACTAATGTTGATGCACGCGACCTCTGTTGGGTTGTGACTGTGTCCTTTTATTCCTTGCAATGTATGTGTAGACCGATGAAGACTAATGTTGATGCACGCGACCTCTGTTGGGTTGTGACTGTGTCCTTATCGGAAGCGCTTATCGAGCGGGCCTAGAGTGCAGCAATCCAAAGTGTCATTGCGAAGCTGCATACGATGTGCATCACCATTTCATTAATATATTGAACCGTTTTGCTCTCCGCCCTTTCGCGCTAGTGTTCCACTTGTCTGACCCTTCAGCTAGCTCCCGTGGTATTTGGCGCATTTGGTCTAATACCCGCGTGTGCCATCACGTCGTGATAACTGCTGCTGTCCATGTTCGCTCCGCCCCTTTTTGTATCCCTGCGCGTTTCCAGCTCACCAACTCCTAAATTTACTCTGGTGCATCCAACAATCTAGCGTATTTCCCGCTAAGCACCACGACCCCCCCCCTCTCCCCCCCCAACGCGGCGACATGGACTGATCGTCTTTTGAAGGTTCTGCAGCCGACTATGGAGGTAGCTCTGCAGGAGATGGAGCTGTACGTCTCGAGGAATGTAATCAACGCGAGGAGGCTAACGCCAGGCCACAAAACGTCAAACAAGAGCGGCCCCGACAAGTACCGCACCTTCCCCATGGTCAAAGAATTCCTGGAGAAGGCCTTTGATGGAAAGCACAGCGGCGGCGACAAGTACCATGTCATCCGCCACACGTATGTTGCTATTGTTTCGATATGCTGACCGTAACTCTGTGACAGGCGTATTCTTCAACCCATCCCTGTCTCCCGCGGCGTTCGTAAGTTTATTTGTCTGGCACAAAAGCGGTCCTGCAAGGTCTGCCCCAAAGTTTTTACCGTTAGTTGCTTTCTCTGTGGCTTGTCTCCCGCTCAAGTGTTCATTATTTCGCCGCAGGTTCAGGGGGCCCTGTAACCGCTCCTAGGCATGAGTCGAGACGCATTTGGTTGACGGGAGGTTTCTGAGTGATGGACCTCCCGCACGTTCATAAACTGGCGGTATAATCGTTTTTTCTTATCTCGGCTTCTGGGGCAAGTTCGTGGAATTCGGTGAGGAATACCTCGGCGACATCCCCGAGCCCGACAGCATTCGAAGTGCGGAGGATGCGAGGCACTACCTCAAGCCATACCTATTCGAGGACAAAGGAGAGAGCGGAGGGTCCCAGGGGAACGGGCGCAGAGGGTCCCAGGAAAACGGAAGCGGAAGGTCCCAGGAGAACGGGGGCGGAGGCGGGGGTGAAGACTGGGGTGGAGGGACCGCCAAAGACGGAGACGGGGATGGTTCTTCATCTCCGGGCCAGAACAGGGATGGTAATCGTGACGACGCGGAGTCCGAATCCTCGGTGGAACTCTAAGCCGTGTGGCAAGGTGTGTTTCGGCCTGGTATATGTTTCGCACCCTCTTTGAAACGCGCCCCTTTCCTCCCTCTGCCTGCGATGAAGTTGGATGTTTGCGTGTGTTTTTCCGGACTGTTTGTCTTGCACGCGGTGCCCCTCACACTATGTACCCCATTACAGGGTGCCTGTTCGCCCTCGGGATTTTTTTTTTACAACATTACCTAGCCCCCCTTCAGTTCTACAGACTTGCGTAGATCGCTCCGTCGTTTTCCACTACCCGCCTTTGCCTGACACTTGAATCAAATTTCGCTTCCGGTCGTTAACCTCCAGGTCCAGTCGCCCGGATCTCCGCTGCTTCGTCGTGCAACGCGTGGCCTGGGTGCTTATTACGTCCACAACTGCACGAAGCGTTGCAGGAGGAGACAGAGAAACATTTGACTCCCCTTNCGCCCGGATCTCCGCTGCTTCGTCGTGCAACGCGTGGCCCGGGTCCTTCTTACGTCTACAACTGCACAAAGCGTTGTAGGAGGAGGCAGAGAAACGTTTGACTCCCCTTAATTAAAGTTTCATTTGAATCACACATTGCTGTGATAGGTTTGTCGCTCTCGCTGGCGCGGGATGAGAGTCGTGTATTTCCTTAGCATTTGCGACGGCGTTTGGGATCCGTAGCCTCTGCCTCTTGTTCTCCTCGCCGTTGTTGTTCATTCATACGAACCCTACCTGCAAGAGGGGGGGTATACTCAACAGTTGCGCATGCAGGGGTGGGGTGGGGGGGCACTTTTAATGTGGTCCTCCGAGCGTACACACGTGTCTTACCGCAGTCTCCGCAGTACTCCCGTTAGGAATGATGTCTGAATATGTTATTTTGAATCACACAATGCTGTGCTATGTCGCCCTCGCTGGCGCGGGATGCGAGCCACGTGTTTTCTTAACTGCGTCTGCGACGGCGTTTGGGATCTGTGTGGCTTCTGCCTCTTTTCTTCTTGTCCGTTTTCATGGTGTATTCACATGCAGTCGAACCCTAGCAAGGGAGAGGGGGCATTTTTATGTGGTGTTCGGAGCGTAGATACTGTACTGCAGTACTCCTGTTAAGCATGATGCCTTGCCGTTTTCTTTTTAAGTCTTTAAGTCATACAACGCTGCGATGTGTCGCTCTCGTTGGCGCGGGATGCGAGTCGAGGGTTTTCTTTACTGCGTGTGCGACGGCGTTTGGGATCTGTGTGGCTTCTGCCCCTTGTCCTCTTCGCCGTTTTTATTTTTCATTGTTGATACTTGACGAACCCTAAGGGGCGTCGTAAGTTCTTAGAGCAGTGCTTCGGGGGCGAAACGTAAAAGGTTAGATATATTGTCGGGAGAGGATATTTTTGAGCTAACCTTGTGTATCATCTCCATGATGGACTTCGCTGGTGGTGCGGGGGAAATTCGATGCTGTACGAGTATAATTCTAGTTGAAATATTCCATCGAGTTTCATGCCCGCATCAAAAGAAAAAAAGGGAGAAATACATGTGAAAACCCAAGTGGCAGGGGGGATTGAACCCGCTACCACAGGACTCCCAAGTATCTAGGCGACCGGCTTGCAAGCAGTGGACCAACCTCCAAGAAAGGGTACACCTAGCGCTACTATCGGCAACCTGCCCCCTGATCGGCCTGCTGCAAGTAGTGAGCCAACCTGCAAGAAAGGGTACACCTTGTGCTGCCATCGGCAACCTGCCCCCTACTCGGCTTGTAGGTAGTGGACCAACCTGCAAGAAAGGGTACACCTTGTGCTGCGTTCGACAAACTTGGCCCCTCTCCAGCTTGCGAGCAGTGGGCCAACATGCAAGAAAGGGTACACCTTGCGCCGCCATCGGCAGTCCGCCCCCTGTCCAGCTTGTTAGCAGTGCACCAACCATCAAGAAAAGGTACACTTGCACCGACAGTGGCAATCTAGCCCCAATCCGGCTTGTCCGCAGTGCGCAACCCCCAAGCAAGGTATACCTTGCACAACCTGGCCATCATTGCATTGCGAGGATTACCCAAGGTGGGGAGGTTGCAACTCGTGCCAAAATAAATCTCATTCAGGTTGGCAAAAGTGCCCCTACAACCCGGTCTGTTGGCCACCCGTAAAGTTACACTACAACACGGCCTGTGGGTTCCAAGTACAAGTAGATACATGACTCGACCCCGCTGGTACAAAGAATTTCGGCGAAGCGAACACATGCATACCTTCTATATACATGTACACACATGCCAAAACCCCGAGTCTTTTCGGGCAATTAACTGTGTAGGCGGAGGAGACACGTAGTCGAATTCCACTTTCCCTTGATCCGACCCAATTCATCAATCAACTTTTGCGTGGTAGTGGGAGCTCGTACTACGGTCACCCCACTCTCTCTTTTTTGTAGACTACACCTGGCAGAAAAAGAAGGGCAAATATGTCCTCGTTGATGACTCACCAGAAGGGAACGCACACGCCCTCGGTTCAGCTGCGTATGGTGCTAAATGCAGCGATACGAACGGACTTAAATCGTGGCGCCCCGGCGAGCAAGCGCAGATATCGCTTTCCAGTAACAAGCCAGCGAAATGACAACGCGTAAGGTCGCTCAGACTCCAAACAACAATGGAAACATCGGGTATTAACCTAGGTTACACGCCTTTGAAGGCTGCTTGTAGCAACAACGTCTTTGCCTTCAAAAAACGCCTCCATGGCACAGACGTCGCTCCTTCGTATACCAACGTCAGAATACCAAGAGGCTGCAAAGAGATTTGAAGAGCATTCCCTGCGCCCGCGCAAACCCAAGTACATGTTCTGAACCTAACGATGACTGAATTCGTCACCGCATTGAACACGTAAAACGCCACATGAAAATATCAAAGTCGAGCTATGTACTAGGGCACCCACCGATCTTCGTCTTTACGTGGCGCTCACAATCTTATATACCTCAGAGGGTTACCAAAAACAACAGCGTGTGCGCATCTCGTAGCAAATTCCGGAAGCAGGTCTTGAAACAAATATTGAATAACAAGTTACAATACTGCTTTCCTTCCAGTTGCTCTGATGTGAGCCTCGTCGGCTGCACTGCGGCGGATCAAGCTGTGGTGTTACGTTCACCTCCGTAATAAACAAACAGGGAATACAGCAGCATGCGCAAAAGGCGCAAAACCACCCGCGCACACTACCCGTGCCTTCCTACCGCAGGTCGGCAGGACAACCAAGGTCAGCTGGTCTCCAACACGACTCTGCTCCGCGGTTGGGTACCCCCCCATCGCAAGATTCAGGAGGTCTAGGCGGGGACACGCACAACACCGATCTTGGCGTTGGAGTGGGGGTGGGCCTCTTGAGGACGTATTGACGGGAAGACAATGCTGCAGTGTTGCGCTGTAGGTGCTTTGGAGTATGGGGCCAAGTCGCAGTGTTCCGCCGGGTCGAACGCAACATTATCCCCCAAGTTGTCCTCGAAGTCGATGCCGGGCTTCTGGAGGGTCATCTGCGTTTCATGGGCCAGACATGTTGCGGGTTTGTTGTTGCGAAACGTAACGGCATGCTCGTACACTTTGAGGTTGACCTGATCAGCTGGAGCGAACAAACCCATCGTTTTGTGCGGATCGGAAATACGGAGTTCCGATTTAACACGTTGAAGGTGGACAATAGCGTCGGGGTATCTGGCTTCAGGAACGATGCGCCAAAGTAGATAAATTGAGAGGTGTTCACCCGGAGGGGCCGTGCAGCGAAGTTGGGGACAACCTTGTGCGTGACACATGCCGCCCCCTCGATTCAAGAAATCGCCCTTGTCGTGCAGTGCGAATCATTCAGCTAAACTCCCTCTTCCTTGTCGCCACGACGTTCGACTCACAGAAAAGGCCTTGCCTTGTCAGAAACAACGCCATCATGTTAACACACCTCGACGAAAACCAGCAAGTAGTTCTTCATGAGAGCCTCGAAGGAAGGCCACGTGGCACCAGACATAATCTCGTTGGCGAGGCCCCTGTCCGCAGGCTCCCCGCAGCGCTGAAGGATAAGCCCAGCCAGCTCATCCATGCGGTCTGGCTCCGTCGACACGATCGTCCGGTACTTCCTGCAGAGGCATTCGTACAGCACGTACTGCGTGTCCAGGCTCTTCTCGTCGCCGGCCGACAGCAGAATGGGCTCGTCGTTGCCCAGGAACGCCGACAGGTTCTGTAGTCTCTCGTCCAAGCACCGCTGCACCTCCTCCCTGCAGACCAGGAAAGTATTGTACAGGACACTCCGTGTCGTCCCGTACCAGGCCTGGCGGGACCCGCCGACGGCGAAAGCTTTCTCGGTCCACGCGAGCGCGTCGTCCGCCAGGTGCCCCACGTGCTGGTACACGTCGCGGACGCCGGGGAAGGCGCCAGGGCGTAGCCCGCCGCCGCTCGACCGATGAATCAGGGTCTCAGCCTTGACGCGCCTGGTGTGTTCAGTCTCGAGGTCCCTCCTGCGGTGCAAGATGCCGGGCACGGACGTGAAGCGAAACGCCAACCAAAACGCAAGGCAGCTGTTGAGGAACAATCCAATCATGAGCGCGCTGACGCCGTTGACGAACAGCTGTTACTGAGAGCCGATCCCGTCGCAAACACGTTAATGCGATACTCTAGATGAATGCGCCCAAGTTTTTCTCCTCACGGCAAAATCGTACACGCGATCATGAGCTAGACCTGCTAAAATAGGTGCCCACTCCACACCACTGTCGATAGGCCAAACGGTACAGGGAGTTGTTGAGGAACCTGAGGGGCACCGCCGACAAAATAGACACCATGTGACTGATCGAAAAAACAATGTTCAAAAACATCCAGCAGCCTGCGCAGAGATTGGGAAGGGAGTCGCAGTTAATCTCCAGTTTCGCCACACCGGAAACCGTACGTGCCGTCCTCCTCAGTCACAGTGCCACTGGGGAAGACCGTTATTCCCTCCTGTATGGCAGCCCCCGCCCACCCATCCGAATCAAACGCGACAGGGTTCTACGGCATGGGCTGCACGGGGGTGTCTAGTGAAAAACCTATGAAGGGGATGTTCCTCGCGACGCTTCGTGTTAGTTCCATGCACGTCACACGCGGTGAACACAAAACTGGACGAAAAAAAACTCGAACGCCACCTGTCCGGCGTGGAAAGCACGAGTGGGCCGTTAAACGCAGCACTTGCATCCCATTGCTCATCGCGCTCAGCAGGTACCCATACGGAACTGCAGCCTTATCGGAAAGAGAGTGATGACGAAGAAGCCGGTTCGACCCTTGCGTCGAGCTCAACAACTGTCCATCCACTATTGCGTCCGCGATAGGTACCTCGCAACATCGTGTCGGAGTTTCGGCCGCACGGCCCCTGACAGGCTGGGTAAGGAAGCTACAACCATGTTCGAAGACGTGTAGCCACTCGACGCTGTTCCCGTGACCGGGATGCCCACACAAACAACTGCGGCCCTCTCCCACCATGCGAATGGACACACCACGTATACGCCAATATTGGTCGTGCGATACTCACCGAAGGCGGTCCACCTCAACGTCTTCAGTGGCGCCATAGCCGCCCGCGGGCGGAGTCGGAGGAGGTTTGCGCCTGCGGAGACAACACGCGAGCCAAGCTGCATTTCCCAGCACCAAAGCACCCAGGATGCCTGACAGCACGACAACCCCAGTCGTAGAAGCTGGCACGTGTACCAGGAGTTGGGGAAAACGAGCCCGCGGGGCAGTTAAGCACATGCACGCTCTTGCAGCTGAGATTCTCGCGTTTTAGAACCCCAAAGCCTGTAGTAGATGGTTCCTCCTCCAGATGCGTCAACAAAACCACGAAATTTGCGTAAGAGATAACGGTCGCGTGCGGACTTTGTGCGCCAACCCCGGTACCATCAACATGCACATAACCCACGTCCGGAAAAACTTGCTCAACGCGCGAGGAACAGCTTCCGACTCCGTGCCGAGCTGTATCCGACCTGCGGACAGGAGACAGCTTCGCTATAAAGGTCTAAAGTAAGGAGACTGTCGTTCAGCCATGTTAAGGTGCTCCCCCCCGGTCGTCATTGTTGCCAATTCTCAGTTGGGGTGCTGCGCGGCCTAAGGAAAAACAAGTGACAGCGTTGCGTATGTGTATCCCACACGAAAAACGTTACGGCCATAGTCCTTGGTGGGGGCGGATGTGCGGGCGTTCTGGTCCTCTGAGCCAAAAAAGCAGTCGGCACAAGGAAACTGCCAGCGACGACAGTTTAGACCTTGAGATGATGGGCCTGTGCACTCTGCTGTCCGCAAGGACAGAACAGCTTCCAATCTCGCTGCTGCGCGTGCGGCGCAAGCTGTGTGACCATGCCTGAAGATGACCATGTAAAATGGATGCACCGCGAACCGCTTTCGCATGAAGTTGTCGAGATCTTGCAATATAAATACACATCGGCTTGTTTCCATCGAGAATACACTGGGGAGGTACTCAAAGTCGTGCTTGCCTCAGTCGTTTGACCATCGACTTTGCTTCCCTACAAAGCCGGGATGGAGCACGCCGGGTTCTCACCGGACCAGGCTCTCACATCACCAAGCGCGAAGTGCTGTGAGGTATTCGGCGAGTCGCATGAAGAGTGTGCTGCATCCTGCTAAGGGTGTTCGGCAGAATAAGCTTGCTTCCGTGCGTACGGATGACAGCTGCGTAAAACTTAATTTATTTTCTGGTGCTTCACTTCCAGAGACAGTTATAAGCAGTGTGTAACTGCCTCGAGGGTGCTTGATCATTTCAACACGACGAGGTGTGATCATCCCCCTTGCGCGGAGTGAGGGTTCTTAACCTCGCACAACATAATCTACCCGACCACCATAAGGGTTACCGCAAAAAACACTTTTAACAAGAAAACAGCGGTAACCTGGTTGTCGAGCTCACAAAGCCATCGGCTTGTTCTACAACGTCGTTGCCAAGCGACGAGAACCCGACCCCGGTCACATACACCGGGGGGGGGCGATCGATTTCAGGATCTAAACTTGACAATGAAAAAAAACGCCTGGACTGTGCAACTCGCGCTCCAGGCCCTTTGCCTTCCCTATCAGGCAGAAAATGGCGTGTGTGTTTTTATAACCTACGCCAATTTTGAGCACCGGGGCTAGGTGAACCAACGGAACTCAAGACCCTTCACGACGGTGCAAGTTAGTAGAACGGTGAGCTCACGCAGCGACTGCTAAGACAGCGGCAGACGTGACGACGGCAAGGTGCCCGTACAACAGCTCGTTGGCGGAGGTGCATTCGAGAGGCGTCTCCTTGGGTGAGCATGTTCCGTCTATGTGGCGCGAGGCCGTGAGGCACTTACATTCTGAGTCTGGGATAGGCGACATCGTTGGTTCTGGCGTAGGCAGCACCGTTGGTTCTGTCGTAGACAGCACCGTTTCTGCTGGAAACATATCGAAAGGAGGAGAAGGGGCGATGGGTTCAGCTGGTAAAGGCACGAGTGCGGTGGCAAAGGTGCGAACAGGAGATCTGGTGGGGCTATTGCAGCAGCAGGGCGTTGGAGCAAGCGTTCGCGGGTCCTCTCGTCGGGGACCGCCCATGCTTTAGCCGCCCCCCGGCCCCGTCCTCCCCTGAACAGGTTCTCGGTCGACGGTATCAAGACGAAAACCTCTCGTCGACAACAACAACATGTAGCGTAGTTCACCTTTCTGCCATAGACAGAACCTACCGCCCCCCGCTGAACCCCAAGCTTGGAATATTCAATACCGGGAACTGTCTACCGTCGGGGGGTGGGGGCTGTCCTTCTTGCACCCGGTGGTCTACCAAGTACAGGGAGGAAAAACGCATGCTACTTGCGTCAAATATTTCTGCTAGGTGGTGCCTAATGTTAGGCCGTAGACCTCGGCGCGACACGAAAGAGGTAAAGACGCGCCCCTGGCACAGTTGCTTGACGGCGACAGACCGCAACGACGGCACCAAAGGTACCCGTTGCTTTTTTTCTGCGGAGCAACAACGTTGGGGGCGCCCCCTCCCATACTTTGCCGCCTGGCAGGAGACCCCTTAACCCTCATCGCCCCCCCCCGCTGACCTGATGTTGAGGGCGGGGATGTTGTATCCGCTGATGGCCCTCATGGGTTTGGTTCGACACAACACGAGCGAGACACACGCCAAGGGGGAAGTCGGGCGTGTTGTTAATCGTCTGTCGTGGCGTACATACAGTGGATGGTGGGGCCGGGTGTAGGGTTTCGTTCTGCATAAGGCCGCAGCGGCCTGCCGGAAAACACTGTCGGCATGGTTGTGACCTGAGAGCATCGGCATGAGTTGGGAAGACATCCCTGCGCTGTGCCGTGATGCTGTCCGCAAGGACGCCTGAGCCATCTACGCACAAGATGGAGAGCCACAATGCTTTCAAGGTGAAAGCCACACAATAGATGGTTCTCAACCACCACCGCTGCGGTAGGAGATTGCGACGTCGAAAACGACACCGGGTGCTTGACCGAGATCAGGCGACGATCGCCATGAGAGCCTGAAATTGATCAGAGAATCTACACTAGCCGCACTGACACGTGTGGGTCGCTTGCCAGGCGCCGTACCTCTAGGCACAACGAAACGCTCTGACGATGTCAAAGCAACAACTGAACCCTTGAGCGCTAGGCTTCCAGCGACAGAAGGAATCCTGCCCGTACTTGAGGAGGAGAATCATGCCCATGGAGGAAAATGCTCCAATCTAAGAGTTGAGAGACTTCGCGCTCCATGAACTAGGCACGGACGCGCTCGCGAGACGGTCGCTTGATAGACTGCAATGTGGGCAAAGGGTCTGTTGCTTCAAACAACGCTAGGGGCGGGCCCCCTTTCCCCCCTTTTCTGCCTGGCAGAAGACAGAATTACCGTCGGCAGGATTGGTGCCTTCGTCGTTTTCCGCTGGTGGGTCGGTAGACAAACAACACGAGAAGGAAGGCCAAGGTTTGATTTAATGTTGGGTCAGCGGGTCGAAGCACTAGGTGGTCGAGAAACTTGAGGAAAGTCGGGAAACAAACGTGGTCATGCGAAATATCCGCCTCGAAAGCCGGATTCAAAGGTAACCGCGCAAGTATCGGCATGCAGGTAAGGGGATTGCAAATCGGCTCGCCCCGGATCGCTTCGCCAACATGAAAACAAATCCCGTTGCCCATGCGCTAAGGCAGCTCTGCGGATGAACTGTGCTTCAGTCGAACAACGGATTTTTACATCGCGGCATCGTCGGCTCGGAGTGGCTGTCGAGCGAGATGCGAAAGTAGAAATAACGCATGTACGATTGCAGGTCGCTACCAAGCAAGCCACGGCCCCGACTGGCGTAGAGGAATGAAAGTTCTGGTGCGGGTCGTCTCCCGGCCGTATGTGCGCCTCTCATCCGCTTGGATACTGCTGTTGTTCGGTGCGCGCAAGTGAAGAAAGAAACACAAATTTGGCACACCCAATTCCTCCTAGCAGCAGCACGAATCGCGGGCGAAAGGTACCGTCCGACGTTTGCGCTTCAGCCCATCGAAACGTTTCGTTCCGCATACGTCCATCGGCCAAGGGCGTATCTGCTGTTCTCTGGTGAAAGCATTGGTGCATTTGTGCGGCTTGCTGCAGACGGTTCTTGCTGAGTATCGCGAGTACGATAGCACCGATGCTAAACACGATTTTAATACACCG
>CACKRE030001563.1:0-14903 GCA_902602495.3 Ectocarpus sp. CCAP 1310/34 | reverse complement strand
GGGGGGGGGGGGGGGGGGGGGGGGGGGGGGGGGGGGGGTGTACTCATGGTCGTGCATGCCGTAGTCGTTAGACCATTGACTCGCATCCCTAAAAAGCCGAGACGGCGCACGCCGGGTTTTCACCGACCAGGCTCTCACATCAACAATCGCAAAGCGCCGTGAGGTATTCGGCGAGTAGCATCTATGGTATATGACTATAACAACCAACGATTGGATGCTGACAGAGGAGCGCACATAGTAAAAATGGTATAGGAGAGGAACGCAGAGCTGTTCGACCACTTGGATGGTTTTCAAAGTATGCAGGCGTACTGGAGCATCCCGGGGNGGTCCCGCAGCATCTAGGGGGGGGGGGTGTACTCATGGTCGTGCATGCCGCGTTCGTTAGACCATTGACTCGCATCCCTAAAAAGCCGAGACGGCGCACGCCGGGTTTTCACCGACCAGGCTCTCACATCAACAAGCGCAAAGCGCCGTGAGGTATTCGGCGAGTAGCATCTATGGTATATGACTATAACAACCAACGATTGGATGCTGACAGAGGAGCGCACATAGTAAAAATGGTATAGGAGAGGAACGCAGAGCTGTTCGACCACTTGGATGGTTTTCAAAGTATGCAGGCGTACTGGAGCATCCCGGGGACAATCTAGGACCTTTTCCGCCCCACCTTGCGCCCCACCTTGCGCCCCATTTTCATCACGCTCGCATATGACAACCGGGGTGGAGCCCGCTGTCTTACTCGCAGGGCAGGTCGGCACCATCACAAGGGAGGTAATTTGCCAGGACAGCGCGGGATTTATTCACGGTGAGTCCTCTGAGTACCGCAACGTCATTACCTCGTGACGGCAAGACCCCGGGGTAGGTGCGAGCCGAAATCCGACTACCCCGCACGTCGCAGGCGGGTCTGTCTCGCTGGAGTGGGGGCCCTTCCTGCCGTCGCGTGTGCCGTCAGTACATGTCTCAGGCTCTCTTGGGAATAAATCCGCTTGGAAAATGGTCTCGTGTACGCAGATTACTCGCCAAATACGCGGATCATAATCTCACCCGCCAGCGAGGGGGCCTCTCCCAGAGGCAGCAGCAGCAGCAGCAGCAGCGTTTGTTTTTGTTTTTNACCCGCCAGCGAGGGACCCTCTCCCAGAGGCAGCAGCAGCAGCAGCAGCAGCGTTTGTTTTGTTTTCTCAAAAAAAAAGTTCATGCGCATGTTTTTCGCCTCGGATGAAAGTGGGGCGTGCGCAACGCCAGAACACGCCGATGACGATTAGACCAAGCTTATGGCTTCCAGCATATGCTCGGGTTCAACCTTGATGCTGTTGTGTAGCGACCACCGAGTCCAATTCAGTGCTAGACCAAAATCTCCAAACTCGCCGCCGCTGCCAGAGGCATGTGGTGGCCCTGGTTGTGGCTATTCATGCCGTACCTGTTTCCAGTTCGGTGGCAGCCTCGCTCTTGAGGTTTGGTGGAGTTTGTTGTTCTACCTCCCGTAAGGTACAGAAGCAGGTTATGGGTTCGAGTCCCGACGGAGTGATATTTTTTCTCGCTAATTAAATCCTGGTCTCTGTTGGAAACGACGCGCTGCAAAGCTCGTTGTTAGTCTAGTAACGTTGATCGACTTTATATGTCGCGAGGGAAGGGATTGTNTCGGGTTCAACCTTGATGCTGTTGTGTAGCGACCACCGAGTCCAATTCAGTGCTAGACCAAAATCTCCAAACTCGCCGCCGCTGCCAGAGGCATGTGGTGGCCCTGGTTGTGGCTATTCATGCCGTACCTGTTTCCAGTTCGGTGGCAGCCTCGCTCTTGAGGTTTGGTGGAGTTTGTTGTTCTACCTCCCGTAAGGTACAGAAGCAGGTTATGGGTTCGAGTCCCGACGGAGTGATATTTTTTCTCGCTAATTAAATCCTGGTCTCTGTTGGAAACGACGCGCTGCAAAGCTCGTTGTTAGTCTAGTAACGTTGATCGACTTTATATGTCGCGAGGGAAGGGATTGTTGTACCCTTCTCGCGATAAAAATATATCTGGCAGGAACCGCAGGAGGGGGTCCAACCCTCCCTCCTGTGTGACCCCGGTTGGGTCGTCTGGCTGGCAGAAGTGGAGGATAGGGGCCAGAGGGGCAGACGACAGAGTCCAACAATGGGAGGAAGATAAAAATAGAAATCAAGAAAAGTATGAAGCTCAGACCCATGAAACAGTTTTTGTGTTTGTTCCTCGTAATGTCTTCCACTCCCCCTTTCCCCTCCCAGGGGTGCCGATATGGAATGGATACGGAGCGCCGTTTTCGGCGAGGACACCCCATCACCTGTCAGGGTTGTTACGAGGCTGTTTACGGTGATGATTTACCGCGTGAAATGTTTATGGCGTCCATTGTCGTGTTGTAGTCCATGACACTGCGCAATATTTTTCGCTCCGTCTTCGTTCGCTTGAATTGCCCAACTGGTGCGGCAACATCGCGCCTCGTTCCCCCACTTGTCTCAATGCCCATGACTCGCATGGTTGCGGTCATCGATATAGTGAGTCGTCTCCGCGACACCAGTAATCATCTTATAGATCGCCCCGTCCGTAACGCTTTGGGCATCATTCTCGCACACTGATGACAGGCGGGCGGCGAGGAGAAAGAGGACAGCGATGATGCAGGAACACATCGCGAGATGTATCCAGGGCGCAAAAGTAAGTTGAAGCCTGGGTTACCCAAGAGTCGAACGAGCCTCAGCAGTGACTACTAGAGTGCATTTTCTGTGTTATCTTTTCATACTTTGTTCTGCGGGGTGTTGCTCCGTCGGTCATGACCGCTTGATGTATCGCCCCGTTCATACCCCGACGTCATTTCCGGTCAAGTTGAACTCTCCGGATGCTCCCTAAGAAAACAGAATGCGGCTGCGTCATATAGTTTCCCCCCTTGTACTCTCGAATGCTGTTCGGCGCAAGGGCGCGGAGAGGACTCCGACGATGAGGAGAATGACGACGACACGGAGGGTTCGGACGAAGAGGCGGAGCGCGACAAGCACATGGTCCGCGATATGCATGATACCGTNCGGACGAAGAGGCGGAGCGCGACAAGGACATGGTCCGCGATATGCATGATACCGCCGCGGAATATGGTGATGTTCGGGTGAGATCGCCATGTAGATCGTAGTCTGCTCGCGCAATTCAGGCTAAGCACGAAGTATCAGCCAATGTATCCAGTTGGCGTGAACTCGCATAGTCGTATCAGCTTTCTTCGTTTAGTTGAACGACTGATCAACATCGCAACGAGGGTCTATTGGTTACAAGCTGTTCACCCGCGCATTTTGTGTTTGTCCACGGCCGTCTGGATCACCACGCGGCGGGATGACGACCCCTCCGTACAAAATCTTAGGGTGTACGTGCGGAGCCAAATCGCGAGCGGTCGTCACGGAGACCTAGACGGCGTCAAGAAAAGGGTGTGGGAGAGGGTGGACCCTCTCTTCTTCGAGGGGCGTAGACGCTGGCTCGGCCCGCTTTGGAAGCAGGTCAAAAATCTTCCCCCGACCACGCGCTTGATTTCCGACGCTTGGAACGGCCACGTCGACGGAGTCGCCGCCTTAGAACACTGTGAGGCCGATACTAAGGCGGCGACTGCGTTCACCTTGACCCGCTTTGCTGGCTTGGAGGGTAGACTCCGGGCGTGGATAAGTCAGCCGGCAGTTTTGGAGGGGGTTTCGAGGCTACCAGGAAGAGAAGGCGTTGCACTACCTATCGTGCATCATCAATCACGTGGAGGAGGTGGGTTGAAACGGTATTCAGTTAGCGAGTTGGGCATTTGTGGAAGTGCTTGCGTGTCATCTCCGCATCCGTGTGTGAACAAGTTAAAACTTCCATCCTCCTGCATCTGCACGGTACTGCGGTGATTGTAGGTTTGAGAGAGCGCGCCGTGTGTTTATTTCTGGTAGGAATTGGTGTGTTGGAGCTACCACCAATTCCTGGCGCTCGGGTCTAGAATCAACCATCCGATTTCATCTTGTTAATATGTATTCCACGGCCAAGTAGCTGAGGTACTCTCCCCATGCCCGCGCTCCTCTGATCGAACCGTTCCCCATCCCCTCCCCTTAATGCAGGAGTTGTACCAGGTGTACGTGAAAGAGCGCAAGGATTCCGTGGCCGTGGAGCTCTCTTACCCGAGTGAAAGGTATCAGATCACAAAACCGCGCGGGTAAGTCCTGTACCACATTGCCGGGTGGGCGGCCAGCAAGGCTTGGACGCATCAAAGAAGACACAACCTTTCCCAGGATTGGGTGCGTGTCGTCCAACACAACACTCGCCGGTCCAGTGGGGAGGCGATATGTACTGATTCTATGCTGAGAGATTCAGTGGCAAAAGTCGATTCGAAGAACGATATGAAGAACGGTCCGGGACTTCTTTACCCTACGATGGAGTGGGTAGAGTTCGTGTACGCCGTGGAGAGGGGCATATTCCATTTTTTGAAAAAACCCATCTTCCTTGCTGCTTGCCTCGGAGACTTGCCAGCCGAGATTTTCAATGTAGTACGCGAGGCGGAGGTTGTCAAGGAAATGTGGGGAAAGTGCTGCCCCTCTGGTCCTCCTGCCATCGATCCTAGTGTATCTCAAGAGATGTTTCTTTCCGTTGTCGGGAAAATCCTCAACGTGCGATTGGGTGATTTCGCGAAGAGTGTAAGGGAGAATACTTCCCTCAAGTTCTCGAAGGTCGCGCCTGCTTTGCGGCAACAGCTCAAGGCACGTGTCGGGCCAAATGGAAGGACGGGGGCCGATAGTGGCGAAGCAAAGGGGGTTGCACAGGGGGGCGAGGCCGCAGGAGGCGGCGGGGAGGGCGGTGCAAAGCGCCGAAAGGGGGGACGTGCGCGGAGGCAGGCCCCACCCACCCTGAATCAGTTGAAGGGGATGTCCCGGGTGGATATTAGCGATAGGTGCACTGTAAGACAACTTCTCTTGCTCGTAAAGGACGCCGGGATTAAGAAGGGCACAATGAACTCAAGACAAGATGATCTCCTCGATTACCTGGCGGCGTATGTGGGTGGGTTCGGGCAGGAATCTGTTGAAGGGGCAGGCCCCAGTGCGACAGGGAGTGGTCCAGCCGAGGGATGATGCGGGGGGCGCGGTGGTGAGAACGCGGGTAAGGGTAACGCCCCGACAGATAGTGGGGAGATGGTCTCTGTCGGTAGTGATTTTACGACGTCAGAAGTGCCTGCGCAGGACGGAAGGGACGACGACGGTTACCTTTCCCGACCGGTTACGATCGATTTCTCGCTGTCGGTTTTGGAGGGGGCCGGAGTGCCTAGCGGGGGTGGCTCTTGAATAATCTTCCGAGGCAGAAGGTGAAAGTTGGTCTGTCCGTGGTGTCGGCTTTCGTTTCGTCATGTTGTACCGTTCATGGCTCAGGACTACCATCTTATATGAGTGCATGTCGAAGTTGGCGTGGACTATTCTTCTAGCCACTAGGAGCGCCGGCGTGTTGCGCACCTATTCCGCGTAATAGACTTTCTCGAGGTACAAGTATTGTGTATGGGTGTAAACACTGGTCGTTCCCCCTTGCCGGAGCCATGCCAGTCAGCGGGGATTCTCTTCGTTCCCGTAATCAGCCGAGAGCGTTGCAGTGGCAAAGTGGGGTTGAACTGCGTCCAGTTATTTCTTCGTGTAAATTGACAAGGAAAGCATACAGTAACCATCCTGAATGTCTTCAACACTGGTTGGTGAACCAATTTGACCTGAAATAGCTACCTTCCTACCGCCCGGGACAAATCATCCTCAAGGCTGTGTTGGTGAAGAATCCGAAGTCGGTCCGATATGTGAACACCCGAAACAATGGACAGAGGACTATTGACAAAAACAGAGAGGATATAGGGGGGGCAAGAAACAGAGAGGCTTCGTCCGTGAGCATCAAACACCCGGTGATTAAGGCGGAGGGAGACATGACGAACCTCCAATGAAAAAAAAAGACAAGAGAGAAAATTTCCAACAACACGAAACCAGAAAGATAGCAAACTCGACTACGGGAGCAATACGTCTGCGGATTTTGCGTGACAGGGAAGTCAAACTCACACGTGCTCCGAACACTGTTGGGGTGAGCCTCCCACCCCGATAAAAAAAAAAAATCAGGACCCGGCTCCGCTCGACAAGGGGGGCACCAGACTCGCTCCTCCCTACAGTCCTGTCTGTTTCATGTGCGTGGGCAAGCCCAGTGCTTCCGCAAAGCTACGTAACATGGCACGCATAACTCCAATTGCTGATTTCCGGAGGGAAATTCGAAATACCTGCAATCTTCTAGCTCTCTCTCTCTTCACCTCTCTCCTGCGTCTACTTGACCAAAAACAACCAAGGGTACCTCTTTCCCTTATAAACCTCTCGAGGGTTACGGGTTGTTGTTGTTTGTTGTTTCTCACATTAGCTCTAAAAAAAAAAANACAGCTGAAAAAGGGTTCCTCGAGGGCGCCCGCATCGAAGCTGACCGCTCGGGCGTCGGTCACTGGGAGCATGATCCCTCCCCGGATCCCGGCCGCGATGAAGTCCTCCCCTTTCCACGCATTCTTATTGTGGTTCGCGCGGGAAACCCCGTGCAAACTGCGTTGCAGGTCCCCTCGTGCTGCCCTTTCCTTCGCTTGCGCAGCTGTCGGGTTGCTGTGCGACCCAAGATCTTGGCGCATGTGCCCGTACCGGTGTTCCACGATATCCTGTGGGAGGGGGGGCGGGGGGGCAGAAGGCGGAGTGGAGGGTCAGGGGCGGGGGCGGGGGTGGAGTTGACGCTGGGGATACGCTTCTCGGATGGGATGCTTGTTCTAGTCACAGACTGAATAAGACGGAACAAACTATGCCGCATCTCGGGCCGGCCTAGGCTGTTTGCACGTAATACCTGGCCCATGTAGCGAAGGTTGATGAAGTGAGGAACATCGCTCAGCGGGGAGATCTTGAACCTCGACTCTTTCTCGAACAGGTATCGACACATTGACGGTGCCGAAAATTGGACACCCGTATGTCGGTCTACGAGTGGTCGGTGATGAAGTGTGCCTTCCAGGCGCAGTCGCCCAACGTCGATCTAGCCTCCAGCGAGGCCCGCCACTCGCCCAAAAACCGCAGGATGTCCATGAGTTCTTCTAGTTTCGAGTCGTCGGCCGATCTAATGTACCCCGCCATCTTGTCGAGGCCGTTCTTGCGCGCGTAGTCCGATCGGCCGAAGTTCCCTGCTTGTCGACAATAGATGTGTCGCAGTCGACGTGTGGAGAATTGAGTATTGCTTGCCGAATACCGTACTCTCTGTGTGGGGGTGTTGACGTTGTCCGGGATCTCTGCGGGCGGCCAGTCGCTCTCTCCCCACAGAATGCGTCTTGTCAACTGCCTTGTTTGTCTGTCACTCATGCCTGCTGCTGTACGGTTCTTTTCCCCCGTTTCTCGTGAACGATGACAGCTCTACCCGTCGTACGTGACGGAGCGTCTCCGAGTGGCCTTGGAGGCGTCCGAGAGGCGCATGCCAGGCTTCGTGTCCAACGAGGCGTTGCTTCACGGAGTTGAGACTCGGACGAGCTCTCTTGTTCAGGTACATCCGTCCAGCCGAAAGGACTACCGCTGCCGGCGGTGTGTGGCGCGCTTCTAGCAGACGGTGCTTGTGTGGTAAATCATTCCTGGAGGGTATAAGATGTGCAGACAAACGCTTTAGTATGCGCTTGCGGCGATTGGTGTTTCTCTTGGCAGGGAACAAGCTGATTTGCGCGGCGGCCGTGGTGGGGGTGAAATCCCCTTCTACGATTTGGATGACGGACGGAAATCGGAGACCTCTGCTGTAGTTTTGGCAACTCCCTCAAAACGGAGAGTTGAGCTGACCTATTTTTCCATGCGAACGTTCACCCGAGCGGGAATGAAGTCCTTCGGGAACCACGCGTGAAGATTCACATTCGAACGGAGTTTGATGGCACGAACATAGGTTGGCTTTTCATGAATCCGCACGCTTGTGCCCCACTGCGGAGCACAGCCAATTTCATCCATTCCACAGCTTTCACATTTCAACGAACTCGCTTTGAGACCTGCGACACATGGTCGGAGCGTCCCAATACCCCAACCTGCAGTGTTGAGTAAATATGCCATCACCTCATCCCGTCACCTGTGTTTTCGGGTGCCGCGTGCTTTGGGTCAGGTGGAGAGGAATGCTGATACGCTGGAGTGTCCGTCGATGGAAGGCTTGTTCCCCACGGGAGAAGGCGCGGGATACGCTGGTGAGAACGCATATGCACTGCTCTCGTTTTGAATGCCGCGGGGGGTTGATGAAGTGGTGTAGTGTCCGTCCATGTACCATTCAATCATTCCAGTCGACTGTTCGCTGCAATTGGGGAGGAAATGCGATGGTACGCCCAGCGTCACGATGGTATTGCTGGTTCCAGTCATGCCGGCTCACTCGAGGAGGGCTAGCCAAGGGCAGAATGCCGGAGTCGACCTGTATTCTGGCTACTTGCATCGGCACCAGAAGGATCACCAAAGCAAGCCTACACGATTTCGTTGAAGGCCGGCATATTGCGTCGTCAATGTTGACAGGTACCGGTTGTTCGACCGCATCGCTGACTCGACGTTTGCATTTTTTGCATACTACGCCCTCGCTGTGCTTTCTTTGCACACAATACTTTCTGGCGAAGTTGAAGGTGGAATCGTGAGCGCTGCCGTTGACGGCATCCGTGTGGGACAGTCTGTGGCGATGCAAGTCTTGTCAGCTGCGATGTCGGCAAGAAATTAGAAGAGGTCTAACTACCTCGGGAGTTTCGGTGGTCGGTTTGGGTAAACGAGCCCTGCCCGGTTGTAAGTTGTCGGAGATACCCCTACGGACAAGATGTTTGTCCACACTTCTCGGATGTGTTTCGGTCTGTCGCGGTCTTTCATGAAGATTCTGGCATACTTGAACAAGGTAAACGCACATGAGGGATTCCATCGCCTGGGGCTTTTCGTGTGACACCGGGAGCGAGCGCCGTGCCGCACCACTCGTGGGTGGGCTGTTGCACGCCTTGCTACCCCTTTAACCCAACACAGTGTTTCGCCTGGGAAGCGTGGGCGCCCGATCTTTCGTTTATGATGACGTTTGTTTTCAGCATGATCGGTGTTTGCCTGAGCTCTTGCGCTAAATATGACGGTGTCTTCGTGAGTGCGATAGCTAAGGTGATGTTGATATTTTTGCACAATAATAGAGTTTATGGTTCCATGCTCTAGGCATGCTGTTGACAGGAAAAGCCCTGCCTGTAGTCTGTCCTGTCCTTGAACCAGAGGAATACGCATCATCGATGCATCACGGACACCACTTTTTGCACTGTCGACACTTCCACGCTCGTATTCTACGTATTCCGTTCCGATCCTGGCTTGCTACGCTCTTGCAACGAGGTAATAGGGTACTACAATGAATACCTACCTGTTGTTCCATACCCCTCTTCAATCTACTCGTCTCTGCATAGTGATCCCACACCACGTCAGATTAGTTATGAAATGTAGCTATAGTTTCGAGTCTGCTACGTGACTACTCTACCCTCCATTGCCCATATTTGTTCGATCCTGCTACTTCTCTGCTGTACCCCTTCCTTCTGCTTCTCTGCTCTACCTCCACTCGTCCAGTTCTGTTGTTAATCTTACAGCTTTGCCGGACTGATATTGTTGATGATAGTCATGATGTGAAATGATACCTCATTTCTCCGGGGACGTGGGGATACGCGACCGGGCCGCCCACATCTGAGAAACACATTTCAGGTTTTCGCGAATGACGAACAACCAAATGCATACCCGGAATAAAACCAGTCTGGCAAACCGTGCGATTCGCGCTTGCAACACCTTTCACATCCTCTCGAACACTATGTCCCCGAGCTCGAAAATCGATGGCCTAACAACCAGCATGGCCCGCCCGCAATTCTCCCCACGCTTGCCTCGCACATGGCCCCATCACATGATGAGGGTTTGAGACTCTGATGATGCTTCCTTGCGAGTTCCAGATGTAGATGGGGAGTCGCCATCTGGAAACATGTGAACCAAGGCCGGACGGGCATGAGAATCGCGCAGTCAAAGCACAGCAGGCAGAAGCAAGCTATTTCCGGAGCATGCAAGCCGCTAGTCGTGGAAGAGGAGGCGGGACCGAGGTCAACGGGAATAATGCGGGAATGGCCCCAGTAGTCTGGTTGTTTGATCACTGGAATAGTTTAGTGCATGCAGCAACGATGTGTCGTTGTGAGGGTACAAACATACCTCTATTTACTCCGTAGGTAGCTACTAGGGGGAACGTTGGCCCCCCACCCCTCCATCGGGCGGGCGGCCAGCATGCGTGGGATGGATGCGGCGGTTCGATAAGCAGAGGAAGTAGACGCGACGGTGACATCGCTTCGGAAAAAGTATACTCGAAGTCGGCTTAGTCAGGCAAACGATGTGAGGTCGACAAGTACGTACGTCCGCTGCGTAGATCGGTGTTCTGCAAAATAAAATGAAAACGAAAGGGATTTTTTCGCAGAATGGTCGACACCCGATCACAACACGTGAATCGGACGGGGACGGAAGAAGAGGGTGGGGAATATTTTGAGGAGGGAGTGAGGAAAAAAGACGACGCCGTATGAAAGCGAGATGAAAGGCCGTTGTCACCGGTGGCCCTGCAAGCGTGGATGAAAGTTGCGGCGGTGCCGTATCCGTCCGTGCGAGTGGTGGCTGTGGCGGGCGAGATGGCGGACGTAGCGAATCCGTGTAATCACAGAGGATTGTGAAGAAGTGAATCGCCCCCTAGCCGGCCGGTCGGGTTCCGGTTACCCGGTGGAAGACTTCTCTTGCCTAGCAAAGAAGATGAAGTCTCGACGAGGGGGGAGTAATCTAGAGGCCACCTTCATCAAGAAAGGTGCTATACTATCTCCCCAATCTCTGTCGAGGACGACTCCTTCTTATCAGTTAGTCGGGAAATCAGGGAATATAAGGCAGGACGGTTGATATTTAAGACGCTTAGCAATCGCTTCGATGCATATATATCCAATTTATCATGCTTGAACGGGATAAAAAGCGGTCAAGTGAAAAATGTCAAACATAGGGGATAATAAGCTCATCATCCCCTCCCGTGAGCAGATTGATTCCGATACTGATCTCCGGAGAAAATGGTTCGTATCGTACGCGCCAAATATTACTCCTGAAGACTAGCACATTTGTCTCTTGATTTTTTTTTTACGTGTTTTTGGTGACATAAGCCACGTGTACAACCACATATTGAAGTGTCTTGAGCAATTCTTTGGTGTTGACCGGGACCAAACATTCAGGTTGGCAAACAATGAGCAAGCTGGAGGGGCTATGACGAAGTGAAGACATTAATTTATTCAGACTTATCGATTTATTATCGGAAAAGACATGTGTCTTGAGCGGAATCGAACTCGTGACCTTGCCTGTACGGAATCTCAGGGACAGGGGTCTGTCTGAGATGGAGAGAGGTGTATTGGTCCAGTTGAATATCTCCGCGGATGTAAGCGGATATCGGAAGGTGCGCCTAGGAATATTGAATGATGTGATTTCTTGTTTATCTTGCTATTGTGGACGGAGACATGGACCAACAACTCCGTCGTCAAGAACGACCACGTTGTTTCATATGTACATTGTGACATAACTATCCCGACCATTTTTCCGTCGTGGCAAACGATTTCTACATACACTCAAGCTGCAGTGAGGCACCCAATGTAGTTGTGGGACCCTGAACAACAGTGAACCGTCGGATGAAGTGGCGCATCCGAAGCTCTTGCCACGGCCTCTAACCGATAAACTGCAGACGATTGTCTTCCATTTTTCGGACGCGGCCCTCAACAGCAGCGTTATTTTAGGCCATCTCACAACCCCAATGTACGAACCAATTGCAAAGACCGGAACCCCGTACTACACCTACTTGGTTGCTCCAGCAGGTGGTTTCGCGTAAAATGCGAAGCGTCTTCACTCTAGCTTGTGATGTTACACCGAAGAATCATGACCCACAAGAGGACCAAAACATGTGCGTTCTTTGCTGCATAGCTCGCTCGTGTACATTGCCTTGCAGTCGGCCTTCTTCACAGAAATGTAGGTTTTTCATACGGAAGCTCTCGTCGGCGCTTGGCTTGGACGCCCAAGCGGAATAGATCCACATTTGTTTTATGGGCTCGATCCACGTCTGTCTGTCGTCATATCAGAGATTGATTGTTGATATCAATACGTCCATGATGATGATGATACGCTGGAGCACAAACGAGGCAGACCCACAGCGGCTATTTCACACGCTACCTCGGTAAGCGGAAAAGAAGGTCCAATGCCGCGCATACCGTCCGCTGGGGGGCAAACTGCCCTTTTGGCAGGAAGACAGGGAATCATCCCCTCTCTCGGCGAACCACAGGCCAGGAGTTCGAGGTCCGCCCTGACGTTCGTTGCTATCATCGCTGCGCACCGCAGGCAAAAATATAAAAAAAGTGAAAGTTTCAAGTGCTGCGACTGTCTGCGAATGAATGCGTTTCGATCCGCTGTGATCGTGCCCCGCGGGCAGGAAGTCAGGGGGGGCGACAACCCCCACTATTCGCCACACCGAGCCTTCGGGACAACGCCGCGTAATGCTTCGTATTTGTTGTTCTTGGCGTAGAATAAAAACCATTCATCTCACTCAGCGTGCTGGATGCGAAACCCAAAGGTAAAAGAAACCGCGTCTCAACAATATAATTACGACCGACTTCGGATGGTCCTTCCACCCGAAAAAAGGAGCTGAGGCTCGAGACATTTTTAGCGTTTCTTACCATCTGCGTGCCCGTTCTGTTCATTAGTTTTACAGAAGTGTTATCGGGGGCAGCCAAACGCATCCACCCTCACGCCAAAACAGAAAACCTACTGAAGTGTATGCGGTTGAGGTCCAAGTGCGGGGCCTCCGGGTGAGCACACGGTGGTGTGCTCTTGGCACTTGCCTGAGGGGCTTGCGTGACGAGAAAAAATATATAGGCTATAGTCCTTTTCTTCATCTGCTGTTCTTGGGATAATATAGTACCCAGTCTCAACGCTACAGACCGCTGAGGGCGGCAGTGCACACAAATACGATGATATCGTAGAGTGGAGCCTAGCTAGGCCAGGTGGTGGTTCGGCGATGGCGAGGGTATGAGCATTTTATGGAGCTGAGGGCTCGGAGTGTTTTTGTGTGGATGGCGACAGGCGGTTCCATACGAGTGATTTTACGAGGGTTAGAGGAACGAAGAGCATCGGCGGCAACGGCGAGCGCGCCGATGGGTTACGGCAGCGGAAGCTCCAGCATGTGTGCGGGGCCGATGCAACAGCAGCAGCAGCAAGGTATGGGTTGCACTCGCGATTGGAGGAATGTCGATGCGGCTGGTGGGTTTTATGTCGGCAGTGAGCCGAGGAGATTTCACGGGGCTCCTCAGTGTGATCGGTGTGGGCGTTCTGGACACGTGTCACGTAGAATCGCGGCGGGTATTGACAACCACCTAAGCCACCTCCCGCGCCAAAAGCTCGTTCTTCGGCAGTAAAACCAACCACTACGAAGATATTTAGGTATCAAACGAAGTCAGCATCACCACCTATCTATCTGTCCAAAAAAAAGAAAAAAAATCGTCGTTAGTGACGAGGCACAACTGTTTCCGTTTGTTTACCCGAGTTGAAGTTGAAGTCTTGAGGGTAAAACGGCCCGGGGGATATTAACAACCATTTTGACGATTGGTTGATTGCGGGGGGTTGAAACCGTTTCAAGACCCCAGAATCGGCACACATGCGCCCAACACATTGGTTGTGAAGAAAAATTACTTTTTGTTTTTTTCTGTGCTATGTTAAGGAGTGGTGCTGTATGGCACAAATAGGGTACACAGTCGGTCTAGATTAAGATGGGGGACGTCAGGAGGTATTATATTGCGCTGAGCCCTCTCAGGCAAGATTAGAAATCTCGCTTCGCTCGAATAACAAAGAAGAAGCGATGGAAAAAAAATCAGAAAAAACGAACATCTATTTCTGTATCTACTATTATTGGTCAAAATGTACCCTATTTTGGCCTGTTTTGGGAATATTTTTGAGAAAATATTTTGGGATATTTTTTGAGAATTCTCGACAAAATTCTCAAATCCATTTTACTACCCTACTCTAGCGATGGAATCGCCCCCCAGCACACCACCTCGCAAAAGGGGCACCGAATTATCGGTTGGTAGGCGCTATGCCATGGCGGTAGAAATTGCGATGGGCATTCAGCCGGGGTTGTCAAGGATTCCCAAGGGCGTGCTTGACCCGATCTGCGAAATCTACGGTGTTGGAAGNCGCAAAAGGGGCACCGAATTATCGGTTGGTAGGCGCTATGCCATGGCGGTAGAAATTGCGATGGGCATTCAGCCGGGGTTGTCAAGGATTCCCAAGGGCGTGCTTGACCCGATCTGCGAACGCTACGGTGTTGGAAAGAAGTACCCGTCCAAGTTGTGGAAACGGGTCAAAACCCAGATCGACAACACCCAGGAGCTGGACCTTTCAAACGAAGCAAAGTGGGCGGCCGTCGCTTCTCACCCCTTCAAAGATTGCGGCGGCATCGAGTCCAAGTGATGATGAGGAAGAGTAGTCTAGTCGANCCCAAGTGTCTTGGTTTTAGTGTGGTTCACTACTATACTGATTTTAGTATAGGGGGCGCGACATGGATCGTTGAGTAGAGGGGGGGGTTGGATGAGGGCCCTACTGTTGCTTGCTTTGCCCCGTAAGTGTCTTGGTTTTAGTGTGGTCCCCCCAAGTGTCTTGGGTTTAGTGTGTGACCCCCAAGTGTCTTGGTTTTAGTGTGGTTCACTACTATACTGATTTTAGTATAGGGGGCGCGACATGGATCGTTGAGTAGAGGGGGGGGTTGGATGAGGGCCCTACTGTTGCTTGCTTTGCCCCGTAAGTGTCTTGGTTTTAGTGCGGTCTCCCCAAGTGTCTTGTTTTCAGTGTGGGGGCCACTATTATGCTGTTTTTAGTAT